>JAEIFU010004199.1:0-18291 GCA_018904235.1 Lordiphosa stackelbergi | reverse complement strand
TACATACGAATGTACTTCTTATAAGAAGGTAGGTACCCAGCAAACATTTTTTATCGCAGAAGATAAGAACGCGATTCTTCAAGTGGGTGTCGCTTCACTCTGGCGATATCGCATATCTATCGCAATGTCATCTCCCTTCGGGAAGAAATATGCCACTCTGAGACACTTTTGAGGAGAGAAAGTCTGTCTGAGTCTGTCTGAAAGCGTTCACCCATAAATGTTTGCTTGTAATTCTCAAGTTCGTATTCCACACTCAACCGATTTAAATTTCGCAATTGAAACCCCATATCGCTAATTTATCCCTCCTATATTAAAAATGCGATACCTTATGCGTTTTGTTTTTGTAAATCGCCAAACTATCAGCAAACTCTCTCCTCAAACTATCACCAAACTCACTTTTTGACGAGAGAGATAAGAAACCCGACCAAATGTTTGCAGGGTAGCTGTATAGGAAAACATATTAGGGTGAACCTGTTAATGGAAGTGAGCGGTTTAAGGGGGTTGACACGTGTGACGGCCGTTTTTTTGTGAATTTTTTTAAGGAGCGATTAGAACATAGAACTTTGAATTTTTAAACATATAATTAGTAACTATTTGCCTTGATAGTTTAGGATTTTTTTGAAGTTAGAATAATGAAAACTTTCCGTAATACAGCTCGGGAAAGTAATTAATGTTAAATAATAGTACAGCAATGGTCGACACAATTTCGGCAGACTGAGTGATTTTAAATCGAGAAGAAAAAACATTTTAATCTTCCTGATTGAAGCTACAGATAGAGCGTGCATAAACGTATATATACTGCCCCTCCCATCGGCTGTACCGGTTCTTAAGAAAGACGAGTTTTTTTATATATCTTCGTTTTTCCTAGCGCTTATAACTTTCTAAGGACATCGATTATCGAAAAATACTTTTAACCACATGTTCTACATAAGTTAAGAAGATTCTAAGAATATTGAAGAAAGAGGATTTCCTAGAAAATTAAAAATTATTATTATTAAAAAAAAAAGTACCTGGGTGGATGGCCCATAATAAATGGCCTTAAAGTAATATACCTTCAGATGCCAAAAATTAAATTATACAAGAAATGACATTAACAAGCGCTTGTTTTTTTATTCGATAGGTAATCTGTTAAAGTAAACTTATAGGTTTTTTTGTTGTTGTGGCTGCGGTTGTTGTATTCTGGTTCAAAGTTGACCAAAATTTAAAACATGGTCATAAATTGTTTTTTAAAATGTATTATCTATTTTTTTTTTGTTAAGAACAGAAAGATTTCTCGAAATCGATTTTTCCCCTTTTGGGTTCTAACTCTGTTATTTAAATAAAAATTATTTTGAAAAAATTTCAAACCTGGATTTGATACATTTGGGTGTTAGCTTTCACCGAACAATGATCCAAACGGTTAAGTAGTTCTCGAGGAATCTCCAAAAATTTCCAAGTAAACAAAAAGTCAAAATGATTATTTCATAATTTTATACCCTTGCAAAGGGTATTATAATTTTGCAGGCGCAACGCATAGAAATATTCATTTCCGACCCTATAAACTATATATTCTGATCAGGGTGACGAGCTGAGTCGATTGAGCTTTGTCCGTCCGTCTGTCTGTCCGTCTGTCCGTCTGTCTGTCCGTCTGTCCGTCTGTCTGTCCGTCTGGGATTACGTGGGTCTGTTTCTACGCAAACTAGTCTCCTCAGTTTTAAAGCTATCGAGCTGAAACTTTGCACAGAGTCTTCTTTACTGCACACTGCTAATATGTTGGAACCGACCGGATCGGATGACTATATCTTATAGCTGCCATAGGAACTATCGGTTGAAAAGTGGATCTTTATGGGAAAAATTTTTTGTTTTAATGTTATTGTGTCTCACATCAGCGATTATTAATATTATACGCTTTCACACAGATTTGAAAGTTGTGGTCAAAATCGGATGACTATATCTTATAGCTGTCATAGGAACTATCGGTCGAAAAGTGGGTTTTAATGAGAAAATTTTTTGTTTTTAATGTTAACGTGTCTCACATCAGCGATTATTAATATTATACGCTTTTACACAGATTTTGTAAGTTTTTGTCAAAATCGGATGACTATATTCATAGCTGTCATAGGAACTATCGGTCGAAAAGGGGCTTTAATGAGAAAACTTGTTTGTTTTTAATGTTAACGTGTCTCACATCAACGATTATTAATATTAAACGTTTTTATACAGATTTGGAAGTTTTGGTCAAAATCGGATGACTATATCTTATAGCTGTCATAGGAACTAGCGGTCGAAAAGTGGGTTTTATTTAGAAAAATTGTTGGTTCTTATGCTGAAGGTTCTTAAACTCTGGATGTATTAAAAACATTTGCAAGGGTATAAAATCTTCGGCAAAGACGAGTTAGCTTGGCCTTCTGTTTTTAAATTTAAAAAATACGAGGATCATAAAAATTTGTTTTAAATACGAGGGCCGGCAAAAAAATATTGTTTTATGAATCAATATAATCGGATCTACTTTAAATTTGTATAGATTTTATATAAAAGAAGATACTATGTATCAGATATAGTAATTACCAGGGATGCAAACCGGTTCTGAACCGAACCGGTTTCAAACCGAAACCAAACCGCTTTTGCGGCTCGTGAACCGAACCGTAAACCGAACCTGAGTGTTTTCAAAATGTTGAACCGAACCAAAAAAAAAAAAAAAATGGTTCGGTTCGGTTCATACAGGCGAATAATGAGCAATATCTGCAATTAGCTTTAAAATATTATATTACGAAAATACTTGCTGTCTCTAGGTCAGGAGAAAAAACAGAGTTTTTGTAGGAGCAAGCACAAATCCAACAACTCTATTGCGAAAATATTTAGAAAAAGCATAGTTTTGTAAAAAAGCTAAGAACAAAATTGTAATAAGCCAAGTCTTGATTGTGTTATCCGTTGGGGGGTCAACTTACATAATACTTAAACGATAACTTTTTATCTTAATTGAGATTGGCTTGAAATAAAAAATGAGTATGAGTATTTCTATGCTGGCAAGCATGTAAAATTAAAGTTGAAAAAATGGAGGACGACATAGCTCAGTTATTATCAACTCTTTGGAAAAAAAGAGCTCCGCCTATTTTTGAATTCGATTTCTTAGATTCCAGGAATCAAACCTGCTATCAGAAAGAAAAAAGTAGCTAAATCTCATTGGATTATTAAATATTGGAAATGTATCAGGAAAGTCAACTTAAGCATAGCTCGAAAAGTTTTAGCAACTCCACCCACGCAAGTGTCAGTAGAATGAACATTTTCCACATTGGAGTTTGATTTATCAGACTTAAGAGCCAATATCGATGAAAATATACTACAAAAATATTTATTTCTGTATTTTCATTAAATCGGCTTATCTGAAAAAAAATGGTGATATTATAGCGCCATATCTTAGATGAAAATATCACTGTAGGAATTATATTTATTATTATTAAGTCTTAACTAAAATTCCATCATATTGAAGTTAATTTAAGTTTTTTAAAATCTATATTATTCCCTGTTGTAGCAGCCGATTTCAAACCGCAAAGGTTTTCAAACAAGTCACAACAACTCAACAACAACGTCACTTGATATGTAAAGTTGTAGGATTTCCAATCGAAATGAGAACGTTTATACGGAAACTGCCGTCGAAAACCTAAGTCTTTGGTAATGAATAATCTGAACACTTGTATCAAAAATATGTTTCTTTAGTTAATTAAATAAATAAAGAGCGAACCGAACCATAACCGCGGTTCGGTAAGCCCCAAAAACCATGCAATGAACCGAGCCGGCGGTTCAAAAACTGTGTGAACCACTGAACCGCCCTTATTTCCGAGTGGTTTGCATCCCTGGTAATTACAATTTGCTTTTCAATTTGTTAGTTTATGTGACAGACTTCATATCTTTTTTTTGTATCCAATGTTTTTTTATTTCTTATTGTTTCGGAAGAAATAAACAATTATCTCCACCAAATCTGAAAATCTGGAAACCATAAATATTGTTGTTCAGCTATTTGAAATTCCCACAACTACCTAGACACTGCGACGTGTAATAATTTTGTTAGATTCATATTAGATCATATAATCAGTCATTGTCAGAGTTCTCACACTTAACCTAAGATTATATTTGGAAGCTTATATTAATCACAGTGACAATGAATAAATTAAACTTTCTGTCTGTTCTGTCAATCTATTTTCTCAATCTATTCTCAATTCAATTCGGGAGCTAACACAGGGCAACAGCACAAAGTTTTAAGCTAGGCAGGAACGCATTTTTTTGTACTCCCAAGAGCAGCGCTGCAGCGAACTTTCTTTTGCTCATAACTTGGCTATCTTTCATACGATTTTCACCAAAAATTTTGGGGGATTGATAAATAATGCTGATTATTTAGTAAGTTTAAAAGATTTAAACCATCTACTTGAACTGCCTGCAAGTGTAAGACACACACTTTCAACATCTAGCTCAGGGGTGCCCAAACCCATTGCGAACGCGGCGCATTCGTTGTTGTTTTCTGCATAGAGATATCTTGTGGTGGTTGTTGATTGGGAAATATTCTCTTTATTTGTGTTGATGTCTACGCCGCCCTATGTTGGCTCCGGGCACCTCCTCTACTCGAGCTCTTACGACCTGACTATATCAACTCGGTTGTTAATGCTGATCAAGAATTTATATACTTCAGTCGGAGATGGGCACAATAGAACAGGATTGGTCGCGGTGCGCTGTTTTCCCCAACAACAAATAATAAAAGAGTCGGAGATGTGCCAACCTTAAGTCAAACCCAAGCGAAAATAAAGGTGAATTAAAAATAGAGGAAAGCTAACTTTAGCTCGTATGGCCAAGGCCGACTGAGAATAGTAAAGCTAAGCCATGCGCTAGCTCTAATTTTTAAAAGATTCTTTGTATTTATTTTCCGTTTTCTTGTCAAACAATTATTAAAAAATTAAACCGTTTTTCCTACACTGGGCCTCTTTGATTTCATGTACATAGTTCAACATTATGCACATATTTCCTTTAATCATTTGCTGCGAATCTTCTGCTGCTACGTACATACATACGACCCAATGCGCGAATCGTCTGTGTACCTTGTACTTTATTAGTATTTTTATGAATTGCCATTAAAATGCCCGGCACAAAGAGCTTATCAGTATCAGCTGTTGTTGGATTTGTAATGAGTCCACCGTGCTGGTTTCTCAGCACATCGCGCATCGGTCAAACATACACACATTCATAAGCGTGCATACATAATGTACTTGGCATGCATAACTCTTTAGAAATCAGGTAAAACCAATACAAGACACCAATTCACAGTGTTTATTTTCTCTCACTCACATTCGGTGCACGACTCTCAGAGCGAATGTTTGTTATAAGCTTACCAAACAAACTACACTAATACATTTACAAGTAAAATAATTGAAAGGTGTGATTTGATTACCACTTTCCATGGGACTTTTACTTTTATGAAAGAAAAATAAAGCTTAAAGCAGACAGTCTTCAATAAGTTAGTGACTGATTTAGATGTTCCTGTGCGAACGTTATGCGCTTGGCTATATGTTTCAAGTTAAAAAGACAGTATTTTCTTGGGATGTTGGCTTGAACATTGAGTTACACTTTTCCTTTTTGCTCTCACCCAACACGAAAATGGACCAGATGCTCTTTTTCAGGGCTGCAAACCTCCTAAAAATCAGGAGGGGCTCACTCGGGGTTCGAACCCATGAAACTTTTTGGGTTCGGGTTCACGGAGCGGGTTCAGAAGGTCGCTGAACCTAGGTTCAGGTACGAGCCGGGGTTCAGAAATAATTTTGTTTTCGCTGACTCAAAAAAATGAAGGTTAATTGGAAAAACGTTAAACATTTCATACATATTTGGAAGTTCAGACTCACACAGTGAGTAGACATACTGCCATACGAGTGCAATGGATTAATTGCTTGTTGTGGATTAGGGGACCAGAGATTTGAAAGTATATTATACCACAACAAATTCAGCAGTTTCTATGGCTAAGCTAGAGGGATATAGATGTGCGATCTAGGGTGTGATGTTGGCAATTCTTGAAAAGCTTGAGTAAATGATAAAGCACAATTGCCAAGTTTCAATCCTGACTTTTAAACGGGAACTACTTGAGAAATTTTAGTTTTGGGATCTTTTATTGTTTAAACTTCAAAAAGTCATACTTTTAACCATAAAAGCTCCATCTTTTGAAAACGACCAAAACTGAAGATATATTTAGGGCAATAAATTGTTTTCCTTAGAAGTAAATGGGTTTTAGAGAAAAAAATAATTTAGAATTCTTAATATTATAAAATTAAAAAAATTTATTTGAGTAGTAATATTATTTACGTCCGATACACCAAATGAGATATCACGTTTTTAAAAACCCTTGTTTCCATTTTTCGTTTTGAGTTTTTGAAATTGTTTATAAAATTAACAAAAATTTTTGGTGGAAAACCGCAAAACGTTATGACGGGCATGTCGAGATCTAATCTCGGATTTTTTTATCAAAATGAAAAGAAAAATTTTTTCTTTTAAAAAAAACAATTGAATTACTTGACATTTGGAATATAATTTTTGAGACAATAATAATAGTTATTTTAAGGGTTATTTTACTTTAAAATTAAAGGTACATTTTTACTAATTTTAAGAAGATAGCAAAGTTTCCATTTGTATATTCGGTCTATAAATTAAAATCAAAAAAATTGGAAAAAAACCGATTATGTCAAAAAAATAACCACATATTCCATATTAAAATCCAAGAATTTGTATCTTACGAGCAAAATTTAAAACTTCGTGTTTGAGTTTTCTGTAACGTCATTCAATGCAGCTTACATTAAGACTTTGGTTGGAATAGAAAATTTAATATGGCAACCCGGTTGACAAATGTAAACAAACCTCGCTCAACACACGTTTATGCAAGTATATCGTAACCCTGACGTGCTGGGTGAAAACGGACTATTAATTTCAATTCAGCTGCCAAAAAATCATGATTATGAAAAGTTTGCTACACTTCCTGTTGCAAAAGTTTGCCTTATTTTGTATTCCTGGGTTATATGACAAATCTCTCATATTCTTACTTTTAGAAAAAGTTTTTTCTTTAACTTTCTTATGTTATATTTTTCAAGTTCTAGAAAGCTTTTTCTGTTTTGTAAAAAATTTTACTAAATACCAGGGCAAATCTAAAAATAAGGGGATTTTCTTAAATTCATGGAACATTTTTTTCTGTACATTTAGACATATTGGGAAATGGCAAAGTTTTCCAATTAATGCTTCTAGAAATTTTTTGCATATTTTTAATAATTTTTAAACCGAACACATTTTTGACTTTTTTTTGCTCCGGTTCATGTTCGGGCGGAAAAAAATTGTTTGCTCCGGTGATGGTTCGGTTCGGACTTCCCAAAAATCCCGGAGTCTCCGACTCCAGAGCGGTTCAACTCCGAACCGGTTTGCAGTTCTGATTTAAAAAACGGGACTTATTATTCTTTTCAAAGCTGGGTTGAAATGGTCGTTTATTCCACTTAATTTTTTATTAGACTTTTTTTTGTTTAAAATGCAAAATTCGCTAAAAAAATGTGGAAATGCACATAAGACTCAAGGTCGACTTCCATTTTTTGAAACGTCCGCAACGGAACTTTAAACAAGCTTAACTTTTTTTCAGAAACAGATAACCTTTTTTTAAATTGGGTTTGAAAGTACTCCCAAAGAACTGCATTTTGCAAAAAAAATCATTGAAATATACCAATGTTGACGCCAGCTGTGTCAATTTTAAATGTAACCTCCGCAACGTAGGATTATCCCATATATATTCGAAATATTGCTCTTTTTGCAGCCAAATATGGCAATTCGATTCTTAACATCCCGCCAGATCCTTTTAATGGTTTGAGTGTGGGAGCGAGTTTTTGAAAAACCACCGATAATAATTTATTAAATCAACTTTTTTTACGACCACACAATCTGGACCGCATTTTAAGCATTATGTGCAAATATCGACCATTATTTATTTTTAAATTTAAAGACACAGACATAGAAAAAAATAGCTGCATAATTCTTTATAGTTTGCGGTCCATGGAGGGAATTCTTTGAGCAAAGGGGGCCTATACTAGGCCTTGAACTCTTGGGGTCGATTCGTCGAATTCGTTGTTTTTTGACGAAAAGGAAATCTGCATATTTCAAAATTCGTTTAAAAGATACCATGGGCTATTATTTTATTACAGGCAATTATTTTGGAAAATTTTTTAATACATACGAACATATTTTTTTTTTTTAAATTTTCGTCGACAAAAATTGTCGAATTCTAATTTTTTAAATGTGCTGTTGTATCAAATTAATTGGGTTAATCGGACTACAACGTTTTATTTTGAATACGTGAGTAAAGAGTAATAAGAAACTAAAGGTTAGATACGGATTTCCTTGGATGTTTAATAGAAAAGAGAACACGTAAAAAATTCGAATTCACTTTAGTGAAAACCGGAACATGGCGGCTATACTTTTCCCGATAACTTTAAATAAAATTCTAAACACCCAAGAAAATTTTCAATATTTTGACTTCATCCCCCGCCATTTCAAAAAGCTATCTACGCCACTGTCGAAGTGTATAGTCTTGCTTGGGAAAGTGCCCAGGAGATTATCGAGGAGGCTATGTACACCAATATGTCTGTTTGTTGACGAGTAAACTATAGCAAGGCTAATACTTAAATATATGTACATTAGGGTGGACGCCGATAAAACACATTTCAAAAGCGTCTAACCAACCGTCACTCTACGCTCTCTGTATCTCTTTGTTTGTAGAGAGCATTTCGTAACACATGATTATTTTCCAATTTGTCTGTCAGTGGTCTGGTGCTATATGGCAAGCTTTGCTATGCTTCTTAAATGTACAGTCTGGTGGCAGTGAGAGCGACGATAAAACTCCGCGCACGAAGATTTTCTTGTTTGCGACACCAAATAAAAAGTAGTTTCAAAAGAGAGTCGCGCCACTAACTTAGTTTTTCCTCCAACCTACTGCTAGGGGCTAAGTGCCAAAAATTCACTCTTTTTATATTTGCTCTTTGGGAACGGAGACATTATAAATTTGTGCGAAAAACTAGATGGCTTCTTTTTTTTAAATATTCTCACGCCTGGGAACTCAGTTAGCAACTCCTCATACCCAGTTTTTCTTGATCACGTCAAGTTCGCGTTAAATGGGCACATTTATACTAGCAACACACAGCTACAACATCTGTTGGTTGTTAAAAATTAATGAGAGCTAAAATTCTGGAAAATTCAGCTAAGATGAAGGGAGTCATCACATTTGTTATACCAAGTTTCCGCTTCCAATGGACAAGCGGTTTTTTCCCTGCCCAAAGAGGTCTAGAGGTCTAGAAAAGAAGAAGAAGAAAGAGGTCTAACTTAGACAATGGAATTAATGGAACACCACTCGATAGAATTTTTTAAGATTTTAAATATTTTGAGATACTGACCAATTAAATGTGTTCTTAAGAGATGGTAACACGCATCGAAAAACCTCGATGGTGGGTACCACATTAGACAGCACCCATTATCGATTCCATATGAGCCATAAACTAGAGATAAAAATAGACCGAACTACGTTTACACATTGGACTGGACTGCTGGGAAGTCGTGGGTTAAATCCCGCCTCAGAACATCAAATAAAAAAAGTTATTTCTTTCTTTAGAAAATAGCATTTACCAGCTGTAAAGTATTTAGCCATGAAAAAGCAAATTCTCAAACTTTGCCGTACGATCCCTTTCGCCCTTTCTCTTGTGCAAAAAATTTAAAGCACACACTCCAAGAGATTGATAGAAGCTTGGCTTGGCCCCTTTGGGGCTGTAGCCAATTTTACATTACAGAGCGTCACAGTGTGCCCTAATGTAAACCCAGCTTAAGACCTTATTTTGACGAAGCGAGCCCATTTCCAACGAAGAGATGCGTTTTATCCACTCTCTTATATTTATATGAGACAAAATATTAAAGCCTGTCGAATATGGCTCGCAGGTTGGAGTCAGCGGGGTTGCAGCAAGGGCCTTGTCCGCATGAACGACATGAATCCATTTTGAGTGACCATTTGGGCTACCATTAGAAATGCGCCAAACTCAGGAGACCGCTTTGAATCTATAAAAGAGATAGAAACCGAAACGACGAGGGAATTGAAGACTATATCGGAAGAGGACTTTGCAGCATGTTTTTAAAATTGGAAAAAACATTGGCACAAGTGTTATGCATTCGGGAGAGACTACTTTGAGGGGAATGAAATGAATTTACAAGAATAATTAAAGATTTTGTGATAAATAAACAATTTCCGGTAGTTTTTGCCGACAGTAGTATAGTAATCCGCATAATTTTTAGATACAATTAGACTATCCGCAGGAACGGCCGCAACCGTGATGCGGAGCACTTCCGTTCAGTTCATGTGGGGCCTCACTTGAAAGATAGGCCCACCAGCGAGATCGGACATACTGATTTTCGCTTTTAGGTATTGATGTTCTTTGGATTTAGTCACCGCTCGACGCTTGCAGATAAGACGAATCTTGTTTCTGATAGATACAAGGGCGTGGCCATTGGTGGCAGGCACCACTTACATCATATACTATGTTGATGCTATGAAATTCATAATTTCTTTAATTTGCAGAATTTTGTTCCTGTTTATGAAGCTTTTGTGAATACACAAAATGACCTGATGTCTGGCAGCACCAACGCAAGGTTTAGATGGCTGCGCCTCAGCATTTCATAAATCGAAGTCGAAAATATAGTCAACTTTCGTGTGCAAGTCTACCTTTGAGGAAAGCTTGCTTCGCACTTGGATAGTGAGTTGAAAATAAATACCTACAATCTCCAAATTTTTTTGAAACTGAATATGGGGGCATGGGTAGCTAATAGCTTTCATGTAGATTTTCATATTTACTAACCTTTAAATAACAACACAAATGACAGACAATGATTATGGTTTTTGTTTTCACGTAAAACGGTTTTCTCATTATATTTTTTTCTCTTCGATTTAACATTATAGCTCTTTCTTTTGTCGTGTGTATATATGTATACGTATTATTGAATGAAATTTGATATTTCTCGCCAACAACGTTAAAATGGAAGAAGGTTTGTGTGTGTATTTTCGTATTATTTATATTATTTGTAAAATATTCTATTTTCATTTCTTGGGTTTCTCCTCGATTTTGCTTTTATTATTTTATATGTATTTGCAAGTTTCAGCGGTCGACAGTAGATTGTGAGGGTTTTGCAAACAAACAGATCTCAACAGAAAACAGTGTTCATTTAGTATTCATCCAAGTCGAAGCAGTCATTATCCAGTTCATCAAGTTGCATACTCTGGAAATCCACTTTGTAGCGCAAGATACCTGTGGTGTGGAAGGAAGAACAAGCAAAGGATTTAGTGGATGTAGTTCAAGAAAGTTTTGTGAATGGGTAAACAAAGTGAAAATAAAATGGAAATCCAAACTAATCAACAGAACAGAGAAAACGAGAAAACTATAAACTTTTATGGGAAGGTCTCACCTCTATGGACAGCTTAGCAGTACAAATTTACAACGTCTCAATGTTAATGTCAATAAATAAGTTTCCTATATATATATATTTCTTTGTTATAATTTATTAGGTATGTTTATTTAATTATTTGGTTTTTTGTTTCATTTTTATGTTGCTTTTTATTACAGTTTTTGTATTGGATTAGAATTGTGTTTTTGTCAAATATCTCGCCCGATAAATGGTTTATAAATCAGAATCCTAGCAGAAACGGAATTATGTAAATTGATTTTTTTTGGTTGTGGACTTAATTAAAATTCTTGTAAAAGATATATGTCATAACTACATACATTGGGTTTGTTGTGTGTGTGTCTGTGTCTGTGTAATTAGAACAAGAGGGGGGGAAATGCGACGGCCACCCTTAATATTTGGTATTTGGGGTAAATATTTAACGACTACGTTGAAACGACGAAGACGACGGCGACGACCACGACGTCGACGTGATTAAAAACTATGCGGCAAGTAAATTGGTTCCTAATCAACGTTTTATGACGTTTCCCACGAAAGAAACAAAGAAAATGTAACGCACAAACGAGATCCGATCTGAATCTATAATGCAATTTTTCTGTTTGTTTGTTTAGTAGTCATCGAGATCAACATCTTCCAGCGGCTCGTCAGCTTGCAGCGATTGAAAATCTACCTTATAGCGCAAGATTCCTAATAATTTACATACATACAGAAAGAAGCAGCAGCATGAGTTGGAGAAAAGGGAGTAGAGGAATGGAAACAACAGTAGACATTGGTGTAATTAAACTTTTGTAGCTTACACACAAACAACCACTACACAGGAACATCAAAAGAAGGCAGAGGATTACTTACCGCCAATACCACCGAATCCTCGCACAAACTGGCTACCCTCCTGAGACTTATCCGTGATTATCTCAAGTGTGGCACCAAACATTTTGTAGTTATTTGCCAGCCATTCCAGCAGCGGTTGAGACTCGATTAACTCCATCTCCACGCCGCTCTAAGGGAGGGAAAATGATGGAGGTAAGTGGGTGAAGGAAGTAAAGTGGATTAAACAATTGACTTACCTCCTTATCAGTAAAGTGCGACTTGTCCTTTTCCTGCTCGGGCGTCAAATGTAATACTGTCGTTGACGTCGAGTTGGCATGATTCTTCAGAACGTAACGTTGAATGTCCAGATTCTCCCAGCAGATTAGGGTCTCCACTGAGCCTAGTTCGAGAGCGCGCAAAGTGTCCTCCACACCGAAACAGTATTTGCCAGTATCCTGGAAAGATGAAGGGAAATAATGAGATTCAGTCGCAGTTTAGAGATTAAAGAAAGGAAATTAAAAAGGGGGGATGGAGATGAAGGAAAACTGCTGTACTACAGCGAAAGAAAAGGTAAGGGCATAAGTTAAAGTCGGCCCTACAAGAAACATTTTTTTAAAAGAAAATAGAATGAGCGGAAAGAGGATGCGTAAGAAAGTAGAGATGTTCACGATGGGTATTTCAAACCCTGGTCAAGAAATCAGTCAACAAATAAAGGAAAAGTATTACTCCAACTCGGTAGGGTCATAAACCCATTTGTTCATCCATAAAATGATCCTGCAAAACATTCAAATCTAGCGGCAAGGAATTGACAAGGATCATGAACCAAATCCTTTGCTAAATATCTTAGCACACTTTGTCCAATTTAAAAAGGAGACAAAGCAGTTTGTGCCAATTACCGAGGGATCAGACTTCTCCCCTTTGCATGTAAGGTTCTGTCTCGTCTAAAGCCGCTTATCAGTAGGCTGAAGACCTGGTTAATCTCAGGCAATGTCAACCTTGAGTAACCAACACCCAACATATTTTTGTATTAAAGACGCTTTCAACAAACCGATAAGCTCAAAGTTTTTTGAAGCCCTGTCCACTTTTCATATACCAGCAAAGTAAGTTCGGCTTTGCATGATGACGTTGAAATTCATCCAAAGCATCGTCAAAAAGTGAAAGAACCTCTCTTAACTATTTGATACCAATTGAAGTTTGAGGAATGGCGACATTGTGTGACATCTTTAAGCTGCTGATGGAGTGTCACTGCTTCATCAATTTGCCAACAATCGGGCGATGATATTGATATTATTTACCCAAAATGAACGTGGCGTTGAACACCCTCCCCACTAATTTGCATTTTCAGAAATTAAAAGCAATCAACACTATATATGGACTCGTAAACAATGGTCAAAATGAATTAAGTCCCAAGAAATCTCTTGAAAATTCGTTTTTTCTGAATAATATAGCTCTTAGCAATCACTTTTATTAGTGTTAAAGTGTATATCAAGTGAAATTCGGTTTCAAAATTATGACAAAATTGGAAGTTTAAAACCAAACCAATAACTAAGCCCAAATAATCTAAATATCTTATGAATGAATAGTTCTTTGAAATGTATAAAAAAAATATTTATCTCTTTTCGATACGTGACATCGTTGAACGGAAATTTTTTTCTTCATTATATTTATGTGGTTTCTGCTTAATGCGAAGTAAAAACTCAGTTTTGTCATTGTTTCTCATTATGTATGACTGGCCCTTATAATAACTTTTTTTTTTTTGATTTCAAAACCTGGCAGTTTTTTGGACCCAATATGTATGAAAAAAAGTTTGGTGGATCGGACTTTATTTAGTGGACGCGCGTTCGCCACAAAATCGAAAATTTGAAATGTATGGAAAATGAGGGGATAGTTTCGAATTTAATCTCTAAAAATTCCAAAATAAAATTTTTATTCGTTAAGTCTTTTTATATTTTTATGAGAATACATAGCAACATTTAAATATAAATGTGTCTGATTTTGAGCGTAAACTTGGCCAGAATTATATCCAAAGGGTCAATTTTTCCAATTTTTTTTGGTATTTTTTCGAAGAATTTTTAATGTATAGTGAGATTCTGATCTTTGCTTTTGCCTAGGCGTCTAAAACTATCGTTTTGGTCCCAATTGTCATATGGTTGAATAAAAAGTTTGTCATGCGGTCCGGACTACATTTAGCTAGATAAAGCCTCTGGCCCCAAAATCAAAAATTTTAAATATACTGTCAATATGTGGGTAAGATTTCAATTTAATCTGTTAAATTAAAAAAAAAAAAAAATTTAAGTGGTTTTTCTCATTTCAAATTCTTTAAGGGGAAACCATAGCTTAAGGCTATTTAACATATTTTTGTTGAATATTTAACGAATTTCATCAAAGTAACGTCCAATGAGTTTCTTTTCCTGTATAAATTTAACATTTTGCAACGATTCGGCAGCCAGTTCGATGGCCTGATTGAAACCATTCTCACCGCCATATGACACATCCACCAGTTTTATTACTTTTGATTGTAAACGCTGCAATTAGAAGTTCAGGAAGTGAGATTGAGTATATTAGAAACCCCAACACTCTCTACTTACGGGATCAAACATATCCGATTGGCTCAGTTCGGTCTTAAAGTCTGCACTACCAGCCAAAATGAGACCAGCAATATTGGGCTTGTCGTTTGTAATGAACAATTGTGTGGCCACTTCGGCCACTTTGCGCACATAATTGTGACGCTTCTCCATGCGCAGACGGGCAAAACGTAGCGCAGATTGACCACCACGTCCGTGCTTCTTGGGCAGATCAACGGTAAATTTGTGCAAAACCTCACGTGTATTGCCCTGCAGTGTACCAAAGAGAGCACCATTACCGTCCATCACAATAAAGCCGAACTTATTATCATCGGCCAGCAGGGCAGTGAGGGCCTCCGTATGGAACTTATTATCGCATAGATACAGCGATGTATTAATGGGCTTGAAGGGCTCGAAATCAATGTTCACTTTCTTCTCCTTGCCCTCCTCTGTGACGATTGTGCCGCAATAGATGACCAAACCGTTGGGAGGCACTGCAATTGGAGAAGGAGCACAATTAGAATGAAAAGCAACGGTGATGAAGGGAGGGGGGTTAGGTCAAACTTACCTTTGGTGTATAACTTAAGTCTGTGCTGTACCGATGTAATGGCGCCGAGGACGGACAGTCGATTTACTCGCGACTTAATGTTCGAGGCCGTTCCAAATTCATCGGCCAACATTTTGCTGACACGTGAAATTTGATCTTTTGGCGGAATAATCAAAGAAATCATGCTGGTGCCATTGCTGGAAAATACAGAAATAAATAAATATTAGGACAATCAAAGTGGTTTTATTTCTATAAACAAGACAAACTGAATCTGCGAGTATGGAAAGTTTCTAGCAAGGCAACCGAAAACTAAAAAAACAAAACCCTTTATCTCTGTCTAAGACTTAACTGGAACGGCTGCTTGATATTCGAGTCTTTAGGCGTAAAAGGTTTTTGTTTGTATGCAGTTTTCCGTTGCAAATGTTTTGGAATGAGTTTTCATTCTAACTTTGAAGTTGGGTATTCAGTTCCAGTGTCTTTCATTTACGTTTAAAATCAACGTTAGTTATAAGTCTGAAAAGGAGGCGAAATCTGTACTATAACGTCACCGTTTGGCCATACCTCAGTGGAACATGTCTTATAACACTATGACAAACTTTCTAACTCATTATCTCAGAATTACTCGACATAGAGTGCCCTTTTATAACTCAATCTCTATTCCTGCCTACAGTTTTCGCATGCTAAGCTCGTCTAAAAAATCTAAAATCGTCGTTGTGTCAATATCCAGAAATCCTGAAGGTGACATTCGACTATTTCTTTAAATCTGACTCATTGCAGTTTAGACTCCTATACACATGAAGAAATTCATTTGTCAAGCCACAACAATCACAAGAAAGAGGTGGAGAATAACCTATTATTGTCGAGTGCTGTGTTAGTAGGCTGCAAGTTTTCCAACAACACTTGTGCACCTGGAGCCAGAGTTGTTTATTAAGACATTGGTTTTTCTTTTTTATACATTTTTGGTTCTACCCCAAGCATCATACTTGACATAACCATATGGTTGTGTACGCTCTTAGATTTCTAATTTATTGATAACAGATGCGTTGCTTTCTTGAGGGTTTTTCGGTTAAGACTATTTTTATGCGCCTCGTACGTGAGTCACAACCGTAGGTAGCGGTCTTTAAATAAACTGTTCAAATATCTATGAACAATTGTTATCGAACTTAAGAATTGTGTAAAATACAAAGTTTAACATTTCCTATCCCAGATTTAAATTTTTTAATTGTATTTATACACATATCCATAATTTCAATCATAATACCGCATACTATTCATATGAATCATGCATGTTTACGTATCAGAATGATATAGGACCGAATGTAGAAACAAATTATTCAAATTCTAAAGAACGCCGATGACTGAAGAGACTTTTCTGATAATTATTCCCATGTTGTCAAATATTTATATAAGGAAACTCTTTTTGTTTCGGTTCCAAATTTTCTAGACGACATCGGTTTGTTATGGGTTTGTTCGGTTTAGTACTTTCTAGAGCAGGGGTGCCCAAAATGAGCCAGCGCGTCAAAACCAATACAAATGCATAAAATATATTTCAAGCAATAACAACAATACGAAATAGAAAACCGATTTTTGTTTGTTTGTGTGTGTGTGTGGTCGTTGCTACGCAGATCTGCCTCGACTCAATTGAATTTAACACCAGGGAGCAAATGAAAATGTGTTTGGTCTCTTCGCACAAGCCTCCGCATGAGTTCGGCTCGTGCCGCCGTGGATAGCGAAAAGCGTTCGGCCATACGCATAAGCAACTTTGTTCTTGCGTTTGAGTTTTGCGAGAGACATCGGAGAGAGAGAATTTGTTTTTGCTTTATATAGGCTTCTGGCATGCGCGGCACCTGTACGCGCGAGCTATTCCTTTGCGTTACACAACAACAAATGCGTGGACTGCGGAATGGGGGGCATGGTCCCTGGTCTAAATGCATACGCTGCATCCAATCAGCTTTTTAATGACGCGAGCTCCAAGTCGAGGAAATGTTTTAGAATGCATATTAAATGTTGGGTAATTGTTTACATCTATGCTTTTTTCTATAATGGTGCGTAGATTATGTAAGCCTCACCTAATATAAACTAAAACTGACTATCCGTACCATTTTGTAATTCTGTCTCGATTGAAAATAGGCAAGCTCTTTACTTTACTTTTTAAGGACCAACTCTGAAAATTTCTGGATAAGTGCAAAGGTGTTCAATTTTAAATACAGAATTAAGTCTTTTAGGATGGAGGATTGGGAATTCTAGATTTACAGTAGAAGGATTAAAGCGGGGGTCCATCAAGATAGTGTGCTGAGCTCTTTTTCTTATTCACTGCCGATATGCCGAGTTGTCCTGGAGTCTGTTTGGAGGAACTGCTTCCTAGTCGACACTGTTACAGTGACCCGACATTCATGCGTATATTCGTGACGCGTTATGGTACAGGAATATATTGAAGTGTTTGAAAAGTGGGCAAACAGTTGGAACATAAATGGTACATGGCATTTTGCCCAACGGACTACTGTACTGTTCTACAGTATAAAAACCTTGGAGTCATTTTGAAAACGTCTAACTTTTGGAACTCATATTACGAGGTCAGTAAGTCTATTTTGCTTCATAGGTTGACTAGTGCTTCTTGTATACTGCACACCCATGTCATAGAACTAACCTAGGCCTACCAATGCTGGAAGACACAACTAATAAAATTGTTGGGAGATACTAGGAAAAAATTATCTGGCCATCCTAGCAAATTGACCACCGGGTTTACAAGCAGGAAAAAGAAAAGAAAGCGGTTAAAACGTTTGTGGAAAGATCCCGCATAGATTTTTGATTGTTGAATTTATTATTTATATTTCCCTTATCGTTTTACTTTTTCTCTCCAATTAACTTTTTTATCCCAAATTTAAAGGGTAATAA
>JAEIFU010004198.1:0-18292 GCA_018904235.1 Lordiphosa stackelbergi | reverse complement strand
ACGAACCCAGGAGCGATAACTGCCAGCTAGGGGCGTTGGTATGGGGTGTTTACTGTGGGACTGTGCAACAACATGTGCAAGCAGCCCAGCCCCACCTGCTGCCCAACCCGTTCCCTTTTTTTTTGTTTTTTTTTTTTTTCACCCACAGCTGGGATTTTGTTGCATTTTTGTTTTCGTTTGAAAATTTTTATTTTTAGTGGTAAAGTGTTTTGTTGTTGCTAAAGTGTTGGCCACGCCCCCACCACCCCGCCTTTTTGGTGGCTACTTTTGTATCAAGCGTTTCAAGCGATTGCCGTTTTGTTATTTTTATTTTTCCTTTGAATTTATTTTTGTGTTTTATAAACTTCTGTGGGTTTTATTTTTAACAAATACTTGCACACACACACACACACACACACGTAGATACACACTAAAAAGCATTTGCTAATCAGTGAAATGTTATTCTTTTCTAGAAATTAGCAAACAATTTTAATTTGGTTAAAAAGCAAGATCAAAGATCAATCACAAATTCTTTCATTTGAATGCTGAACGCAGCCCTTTTTGTTTGATCTTTTAGCAGCTTTTCGAAACAGATTTATCAAACGTTTCCTCTGTTAAAATTTAGGAATTGATCAGGGATCTAACTTATGAATGTGCTGAATGTGCCCATTTATTTTAACGATTAATTTAGCGGTCAAAATTCCATTCCGATTTCGATTCGGTCAAACATTAAAGTAGTAAGAAACGACTGATTGGAAAGCGATTCTTTTGAGCGATAGCTGATTCGATGTAATACAATCGGAAAGTTTATTTATCAAATCGCACATAGGGTAATATCCCACAGGGTAGTCACCTAAATCCTTTTTGGTAAATGACCTCCCACAAGTACAGGGTGGTCCATTTAAAAATTGGAATTTAATTTTGCTATAAACAAAAAATAAGGGTATGAGTGTTGTTAACAGTCACGAGGCTTTGACGCGAAACATGATGCAAAATTGAAAGGCTTAATTTCAAAATCATTAAATATAAATCAGCAATTGGAATCTTTTAAAAAAAGAAGAACTCTAAAAGGTAGTTGAAGTACAAAATAACTTCCTAATAAGCCTCGTTTATAGACTGTTTAGTAACTGTTCAGTCATTGTTTTATCACTGTTAAGTCACTGTCTAGTCACAGTTTGGTCACTGTTAGTCACTGTTTAGATACTGTTAAATCTCTGTTTGGTCACTGTTTCGTCACTGCTTAGACACTGTATGTATTGGCACTGCTATTCAGTCACTGTCAAGTCACTGCTTAGTAACTGTTTAGTCACTGCTTAGTCACTGTTAAGTCACTGTTTAGTCACTGTTTAGTCAATTATGATTTACTGTTTACTGTTTGGTCACTGTTTGGTCACTGTTAAGTAACAGTTCAGTAACTGTTTAGACACTGTTTAGATACTGTTAAATCACTGTTTGGTCACTGTTTCGTCACTGCTTAGACACTGTTTGGTCACTATTAAGTCACTGTCAAGTCATGCTTAGTCACGCCACTTTTCGTCAATGTCAAGTAACTGGTACTGCTCAAGTCACTGTTTAGTCACTGTTTAGTCACTGATCACAGCTTTTAGTCACTGTAAATCGCACATATAAAAAAATTACTTTAAGTCCCTGACGCGTTATTCGAAATTATTGATCTTTAATTCGATAAACGGTTTTTTTCATTTTTCCAAAAGTTGCCTCCACTTAAACTCTCATAACTTTTTTGTTTTTCAATCGATTTGAAAGCTCTAAACAAATTTTAAAAGAAAATACTTGGCCAAACAGTTTGTTCTCGGAAAAATAAGCTGGGATCTGTGCTTTAGAGCTATGGGCTCAAATAAGGAAAAAAATTATTTTATTTTGCTAAATTTCAAAATTTATCGAAATTAAAACGCTTGTAGATTCATAACTATACAAAATTGTTATTTTTTTTTAATTGGACAGTAAAAAATATTCAATTTACTTTAAAATAAGACCTCACATACAGAAATCGGACATAAGGTGGATTTTTTATGAATTTTTTTTGGTGAAATAGACAAAACTATAGTTTTCTTCAGATGCCGCTGGGGCTGTTTTTTCTGACTTAAGTGAGTGGTTTTAATGAGCTCAGGCGTAGAATAATTCTAATAAAACATATTTATTGCAAAATCAATAAAATTTCATTTTAATCACTTTCAAAATATAGGGCACCACTTTTTGCGGCAGTATGCGATTCTTTGAGACTCTCGGATGAGTCCATGACAATAATTATTAAAGCCCCTGTTGCCTTGGTACCTGTGCTTAATTGACATCATTTCCTGGTGAATCCTCTCTCGTTGCTCATCGCTTTCGACACTCAAATTTTCATAAAAGGCGTTAAGGTTCGAGTTCAGAAAGTGAAATTTCAGAGACATTGTGAAAACTGTTGATAATTATTTTAATTTGAAAATTTTATATGAAAATTTGAATTAATCTGTAGGAATGACAATTAAGGATCTTTGATTATTGCTCGGCTAGGCCCGTGTTACCTGAAAACTAGCCAGAAATACTGAAGATTTCGTATCAATTTTTTCGAACGTACTCTGGATCTCTTGTTGTACCCTTTAAATCATTAGACTATCAAATACAAAATTTTTTTTCTCTTCTGAAGCTTACTTTTGCGAAATTCTACGGCAATTTACGCATAACAGGTGTGGAACCCAATTAGCACCTTAATTTTTTTATTGACAGTTTGAAGTAATTAAAATACGTTATTTTAAGCGACTCCTTTTTGTTATCTCGTTCGATAGTTCTAACATGCAACCCGTAAACATTGCAAAATAAGTTAACGCTCTTTTTGCATTTAAATTTGGGCCTTTTCTGGACTTAATTTACCAAACGTTCTTAGAAATTAAATTAAGATTAACCATAATTTTTCTAGGGGTAAACACGCCATCAATAATTTCTAACAGCAACTAAGGTTCGGTTTACACTGCGTCCAGTAGCGTCACACTTAAGTGTCATACCGTCACAGTGTAACGTACGATCAGGGGAACATCAAATTATCTGACTCTTGAGTGTAAGAATCACTTGGTTTCTGTAAATGCTGAAGTAATTTGAAAACTTGTCAGTCTGCCCTTTTTCACCAAAACTTGAATAAACAGAGCCAAGTCCGATTTCTATGTCGGCTCTTATTTTAAAGTGACTTGGATATTTTACCCGTTTAAACTCATGAAAAAAACATGTTTAACAGTGTTCTCCCTCTTCTCTTTCCTTGTGTGACCATCCAAAAAGTATGCAACATTGTTTTAGGGTGGTAGCGGGGAGGGCTTGGTTCACTTTTTTTGCTCATAACTTGAGAACCGTTCATCCGATCTTTATCATTTCTTCGGCAAATCGATTCATTTTGCTAATTACTAACTATCTCTAGAAGGTACAAATCCTCTATCTTTAAAACTGTAGGAGATATAACGTTTTTTCCAAATTGCGGGGGCGGGAGGGGGCGTGGCCAAAATTTGAAAAAAACTTGATCTGCGTGCAGATAAAAGAAGCATTTGTCCCATACATGTCAAACCTCTATCTCTTACCATCTCTGAGATCTGGGTGTTCATACGGACGAAGACGGACGGACGGACGGACGGACGGACGGACGGACAGACGGACAGGCTAAATCGACTCGGCTGTTGATGCTGATCAAGAATATATATACTTTATAGGGTCGGAAATGATTCCTTCTCCCTGTTACATACATTTGCACGAACTTTAGTATACACCTATTTACTCTACGAGTAACGGGTATAAAACACAGTCGATTTGTAGTGGGTCTTATTTAAAGTAAATTGAATTTTGCCAATAAAAAACATAACAATTTTGTATAGTTATGAATCTACAAGCGTTTTAATTTCGATAAATTTTGAAATTTAGCAAAATAAAATATTTTTTTTTATTTGAGCCCATAGCTCTAACAGCACAGATCCCAGCTCATTTTTGTCCGAGAACAAACTGTTTGGCCAAGTATTTTCTTTTAAAATTTGTTTAGAGCTTTCAAATCGATTGAAAAACAAAAAAGTTATGAGAGTTTAAGTGGAGGCAACTTTTGGAAAAATCGAAAAAACCGTTTATCGATAATATCTCGATAACGCGTCGATAGAATTTTTTTATATGGCGATTTTCGTGATCAGCGGGTCAATTTACTTTAAAAAAGTTGGTTTGGAGCTTTGGGGAAAAATGCTGTCGAGAAGCGTTGGTCCAAAGAGTTTGATGACCCTTATACATGTAACTAAATCATTGTACATATCCTTAGTACGACCTATTTTGGAATACTGCTCTAGTGTATGGGGCCCACAGTACAAAGGGCCCACAATCGCTAATCGAATCTGTGCAGAAACCATTTCTAATTCTCGCTGGGACTCCAATAGGCATTTACCGCCATACCGATCGAGGTTAAAATTAATCGATATTCAATCTATGCATCACCGCAGAATATGCAATGGTGTCCTTAGTCGTCCATAAACTTCTTCTCGGATTGGTAGAGTCTCACTCGCTTCTCACTTCTATAGACTTTACAGTACCCTCAAGGTCTACCTGTAAATTCCGGCAGGTCCAACTATGCCCTTTATGAACGTTTTCGTGTTCCTTATGCTCTAATTATAATTCCCTTTCATTTATTTTTCTTTTCAAAAAATCTTTTAATGATATTTTAAGTGAAATTTATGAACACCTTAATGATCTGTTCGATAGTTCTATCCGTTTAAGTGTTTGGAAAACGATTCTTTTGGGCGATAGATGACTCGATTTTCTTGGAATTTTAGATCTGTTCGATAGTTTTAGCTGTTTATACGTTAGGAAAACGATTCTTTCGGGCTATAGATGACTCGATTTTCTGGGAATTTTTAGATCTGTTCGATAGTTTTAGTCGTTTATGCGTTAATAAAAAGATTCTGTTGCGATTTTTATATCTGGTCGATAGTTTTCGCTGCTTATACGTATGGAAAACGATTCTTTCATGCGATAGGTGACTCGATTTTCTTCGGCATTTAGATCTGTTCGATAGTTTTAGTCGTTTATACGTTGAAAAAACGATTTTATTGCGATTTTAAGATCCGTTCGATAGTTTTCGATATTTATATGTTTGGAAAACGATTCTTTCGGGCGATAGATGACTCGATTTTCTTGGAATTTTAGATCTGTTCGATAGTTTTAGCCGTTTATACGTTAAGGAAAAGATTATTTTACGAGTTTTAGAGCTGTTCGATAGTTCTGTTCGTTTATATGTTTGAAAAACGACTCTTTCGTGCGATAAATGATTCGATTTTTCTCGTTTTTGACGGCTGAAAGATAGTTTCGATAGTTTTAGTCGTGTTTACTTGTTTGGAAAACGATACTTACGGGCGTAAGATGACTCGATTTTCTTCGATTTTTAGATCTGTTCGATAGTTTTAGAAAATATCGTTTACGTTTAATCGTAAACGAAGTTTTTTTTACATACTTTACAAACTGTATTTACTTTATACAACACGGCATTGCAATTCCTATAGGATTTCATAGCGAATAGCCTTAAAAATTGCACTAAAAGGTATGTTTTTCCTTCTTATAGATCCCATTTTTTCAAACATTTTGCCACAAAATTCAATAATATTTAAAGTTTTCTATATAATGGGGTTTTTAAGGTTCTCAAACCAAATCTTTAGTTTCTTTGCTTAAATCTTTCAAGTTTGAGCGTAAGCTGTTAGGATGGCAATTCGTAACCCAACATTTGGATTTTTTCAAAGTTCACTTGCATCAAATATGGGTAAAAACTGTCCTACGGCTAAGAATATTATTTGTTGGCATCTTTTCAATGACTTTGAAGTACAAGCACGGTCGCCACTTGTGCTGGAATGCTGTTAATCACTTCAAACCTTTATTCGTCTTTCCGATTTTAAATTTGCTTTTGATTTCCCAGAAACAATTTTCAACGCAAGTTTCAAGTTAACAGTTCCAACAATTAGAATACACAAGCAGACAGCTTTTTCATTTTTAGTTGCAATGCAATTCACTGACTGTTTAATCTACCCTCGTATGCTGTCATTGCAACCAGCTTTTATCTATCATACACACTGCCACCCAACTGCTAATCAGAGATTTCAAATTTTCCATTCAAAACATTGTTGTACATCGTCAACTTACCTCCATGATCTGCTGATCGATATCAACCGCTGGATGTGGCTTAAAGTCCAGTGTCAATGTGCCCGGCGTTATGTGCAGCAATCGCTCATCGTTTCCGGCTTCTGGTGGCAGATCTGCGAATTGCCAATGTAAACAAGAAAGAAGAAACGTGAAACAAAATGAAAACATTCGAGAGATCTATAGAGACACAGATAGAGAGAGAGAGAGAGAAGGCGTCCAAAAATAACAGGTACACACACACACCCACTGTCTCTCTCTCTCTTTTCTCGCCGTACTAAAATACATTGGCTGATTATACAGATAAGGTCGAGCTTATCAGACGCCTTTTACAAATAAATCTAAAACGTATTTAGCATGCCAGAGGCGGCAAGTGTCTCCGTGTGTGCGTGTGTGTGTGTGTGATTGACTATTTTTAGTCACCTTGTACAAGTTTACAGCGATTACATCGACCCAAGCGAGTGTTTTAGATAAGTTTGGACTGCTCCCGCCACGCTCTTAGCAACTCGCACGTGACAACCAGTTCCCCTTAGACTCGCCTCTCTTCTGCTTTATGTTTTAGCACCGAGCAACTAATTTGATTTACTGCAATCCATCAAATGATGAACAAAAAAAAAAAATTCCATCATTATTAAAATGTTAACCAAAAAAAAAAGAAAAACTTCAATTGATTTAAGAACCAAAGGCCAAAAAATACAAATAGAAAACATAATAAGAAATTTATGCTCGAGTTGAAATAATTTAAATCGTTTCAACGCCCCAACAGATTCAAAACGTTTCGAAACGATTACAAATAGAACACGATTCGAAACAGTTACCGATACCAAACGGTCACTTTTTTGATACATTAACCGATTCAAAACAGAACAAAACTGTAACCGTTTTGACACGATTCCAAACAGTAACCGATTCTGAAAAGAAACCGATTCAAAGCCGTCATCGATTTAAAACGATTTATACCCGAAACCAATTGAAGACGGTAACACATTTAAAACCGCAACCGTTTCCAAACAGCTACCGATTCAAAACAGAAACCTTTTCGAAACAGTAACCGAAACCAAATGGTAACCGTTATGATACAGTAGTCGATATAAAATAGAATAAAAACAGTAACCGTTTCAAAATGATTTTAAACAGTAACCGATTCCAAGCCGTCACCGATTTGAAACTGTAACCGATACCAAACAGTAACCGATTACGAACGGTAACGGTTTTGATACAGTAACCGTTTCGAAAAGATTGCAAAGAATAACCGATTCAAAGCCGTCACCGGTTCAAAACAGTAACCCATTTAAAACAGTAAACGATTCCAAACAGTAACCGATTCAAAACAATATCCGTTTCGAAACTGTGACCGACAGCAAACAGTAACTGTTTTGATACAGTAACCGATATAACCGATTCGAAGCAGTAACTCATAACAAACGCTAAGCGTTTTGATTCAGTAAGCATTTTGAAACGATTCCAAACAGTAACGAATTTCGAAAAGAAACCGATTCAAAACAGTAACCCATTTTAAACAGTAACCGATACCAGACAGTAACCGTTTCGAAACAGTAACCGATTACGAACGGTAACGGTTACGATAGAGTAACCGTTTCAAAGCGATTGCAAAGAATAACCGATTCAAAGCCGTCACCGGTTCAAAGCAGTAACCCACTTAAAACAGTAATCGATTACAAACGATAACAAACGCTAATCGTTTTGATTCAGTAAGCATTTCGAAACGATTCCAAACAGTAACCAATTCCGAAAAGAAAGCCGTCACCTATTCAAAACAGTAACCGTTTTGAAACAAAGTAACCGATACCAAACAATAACCGTAAACCGGTTCGGAGTTGAACCGCTCCGGAGTCGGCTCAAAAATTTTGGGGAAAGGCAAACCGCACCTGAACAGGAGCAGAACAATTTTTTCTTCCCGAACCAACCTGAACCGGAGCAAAAAATGTTGAAAAGGTTCGAAAATAGTGTTCTGTTTGCCATACTACACCATTTTTAAGCCTTGGAATAAAAACAGCTTTCAAAAAAACATTTTATAATATTCTAAAAGGAACTAAATAAAAAACTTTTAAAATGATAAAAAAAAGAATACATGATTCTTTACCATGTTAATCTTCTGATAAAGATGAAAAGCTTAAAGCTTTAAAGTTTTGGAAAAACGATCTAAACATGTATAGAACTGCTTTTCCTTAAATACAAGTATTAGTCTAGCGCACTTTTTCTATTCATATATTTGTTTTAACCAGCTATAGTCAGTAATAATGAAAGATTTCTGTAAGACACTCTAATGTTTAATTTATACAGTACGTTAACTGAGGGTAGAGAAATTGTCCCATTAATACAGAAAGGCGAAATGGGTGCACACACATACACAAAGTCTTCTGTCTGCAACCTTTGGAACTCCCAAACAGTCGTAGCAATGCTGGCATCCTCCGATAACTTGCAGCCTGCTTATGATGAAAGCGCGAGGCTCTTGAAACAGCTGTACAGTCCACCATCCTTCTATGTGGTGTGTGCGTGTGTTGTTTAAAAGTTATGAACAAACATAAATTTAGAATAGAGTCGCAATCGACTCCGTTTCTGTCAGAAATTAGTCAGCTGTTTGCTCTCGCTTGCTCTCTGAGAGCATTTGGGAATATGTCCGTCTCGCTCTAACCACTGTGATATCTCTTATATTCATCGCTTCATGAATTATTCACCTGGAGCCTGCTCAAACGTTCGATGTTCCAAGCTCAAATATTATATTATCAAGCCTCTAAACTTTTGTTTAGGTTCAGCGACCTCCTGACGCGCTCTGAACCCGAACCCCAAAAATTTCGCGGGTTCGAACCCCGTCTTTTATAATTATCTCACCGTTTCGAAACAGTAACCGATAATAACCGGTAACTGCTTCGAAACGATTCCAAACAGTAACCGATTCCGTAAAGATACCGTTTCAGAACAGTAACCCATTTGAAACAGTAAACGATTCCAAAATAAAATAACAAACGGTATCGGTTTTTGAGGCAGTACAAAACAGAATAGTTCTGAAAATAAAATAAATAATTCAAAATATTAACCAATTTGAAGCAGTAAACAAGTTAAACCAGCAATCGGTTCAAAACAGTAGCGATTTAAAACTGTAACCGATTCAAAATAACATCAGATTTAAAGCATTCACCGAATCAAAAGACGTGACCTATTCCAAAACAGTTACCAACTCAAACCAGTCACTGAGTCAAATAAGTAACCCGTTGAAAACAGTAACCGACACCAAGCGACATTGGTTTTGATATAGTAACCGATTCTAAACAGTACAAAACATGAACCGTTTTGAAACGATTCCAAATAGTAAGAAAAAACAATTAAAACAGTAAACGAACGTTTTGAAACGATCAAATAGTAACCGTTGAGTATTTCAAAATTTGTGAACAGTAACCGTTTCGAAACAATAACCGATAACAAACGCTAACCGTTTTGATTTAGTAACTATTTCGAAACGATTCCAAACAGTAACCAATTCCGAAAAGAAACCGATTCAATGCCGTCACCGATTCAAAACAGTAACCAATTTTAAACAGTAACCAATTCAAAACAGTAACCGTTTCGAACCAGTAACCGATACCAAACGGTGTTTTGATACAGTAATCGATTCTAAAAACCTTTTCACCCTAGTAAAATAAGCACTGAAGAGGGGAGTTGGTTGTATACGTGGGCGGGGCCCTCAACGAGAATAAGGAAAAACGGGACGCGGTGGAAAGACTTAACAATCAACTTCAAAGAAGACGTGCAAGAAACAAATTTTATTTATGCGGCAATAATCACAAATGAAAAGTGGCAAAAACAGCAGATGACGAGGAAATGTTTGACAAATTCACAAATAGACGACGGATAACACCAGAAGGATGGAAAGCGGCAATTCTAGGATTAAAATCAGACAAACAAAACATTTTTGATCAAAAATAATTGATGTATGTATGTGTGAAAATATCTGTGTTATTAGGTTAAAGTATATGTAACATATGTTTCTTCTCTTATTTATATGTTTTTTGTGAAAAAATAAAATGCAGACTCCTTGAAGAAGACGTTACAAACGTCGGAAACGCGTTGGAGAAAAATGGGAATAAAATAAAATGTTTTTTATTTTCATGAACCACAACGGCCTTAACAACCCATACAAGGTAACTCATAAAAAACCCAAATAAACCACGCAAATATTTAAAACTGCAAACCGATTCAAAATATTATCCAATTTGAAGCAGTCACCAAATCAAAAGCGACCGAATCCACAAAAGGAATCAATACCGAACAGTAACCGATTCCAAGCTGTAAGCGATACCAAACAGTAACCCATTAAAAACTAAATAATAAACGTTCAGTTCCGAAACAATAGCGATTTAAAATCGATTCAATACAGTGACCGATTCAAAGCCGTAACTGAAACAGTTTCGAAACGATTTCAAACAGTAACGGATTCAAACTTATAACCGTAACAAATAAACTTGGAGAGAACAAAAAGAATTACTTAATTTTTCAGAGAACTGTGAAACTATTTTAAATATCGTGATCTTTTTTATTTGTAGTTTAAAACTTTAATTTTTACTTTTTCCACCCTCGAACTGGACCAAAAATCAAATCTTTTAAACTTATAAACTCCAGAATAGGGATATCGGTATATTGATATCGTCGAATAACTTTTGATGATATTTTTGTGAATTCCTTTTTTTTTTTGGGAGCATTCTCTCAAGATAAATTTCATGCTGATATTCACCTGCTTAAAATGAACTTTACAAAAATATTCATATTTTCATTTAATTTTGACATATATAAACGAAATAATATCATTCAGAATGATACTAAAAACATTGGAATAATGACATGTAAAAAATCATATCGATTTGATATTTTTAACGCTTTGAGGAAATTTTGAGTAATATGTATCAAAGCAATTTTTTTAACCAAAAATTTTTGTCGGTGATTGGATTTTAAAAGGCCATAAAAAGTATCGATTTGATATTTTTGGCATATCAATTTGATATTTTCTAAATCAATTTTAAGCCAATTTTTTTGTCGGTGCTTGGATTTTAGTAATATCCAAGAGAATGTTATTGTAGCTGAAACTACAAAAAATATATCAATATTCCGCCATTCCTACTTCCGAACCTCAACCCGAACCTACTCGGTATCCTCTCTTTTATAAGAACTTGTAAAATCTTCTATCAAAGATACAGGGTATTTTGTAGTCGGCTCAACTCAACAACACCGCGTGTTTTGCTTGTCTCTAAATGTCTTTGCTGATTTTCATAAATGTTTTTTGTTTTTTTTTTTTTTTCTAGCTGAACTCTAATTGCCTGTATGAAATGAGATGACTAACCAAAATGTCCCACCACTTGGCTTCCGTTTTCCCACTCTCTTGGCTAGTCATCTTTGTGTTTGGGCAAGAAATTGATTTTAATTGAACATTAGTCTATATAGAGAGACGTGCAAGCTATATATAGATCAGCCCACAATAAACGCATGTGCATAAGTTCTATATCCATGTGTGTGAGTGAGTGTATATATATATATATATATATATATCTGACTGAATAGGCCGTGACCTGCTGCCTGCCTGCTTGCTGTTCTATATATAGAAGCATTTATAAATCGTGCATGGCTATAGGGAGTATATTTAGAAGCAGCAACCGCAATATTGCACAAAAAAAAAAACCAACAACAACAACAACAAACCAAAGCGAAGAAAACGCGACTGTGAACTTAAATAAAAACGCAAAACGCTAAATTGAAATGGGGAAAAAGTAAAATATAAACATGAGAAGAGGAAATTCTACTACTTCTGAAGTAACTGTGAAGTTTTTAATGATTCACATGGTTAAATATTGATTTTGTTATATTCGTGGATCGTGGTTAGTTCGAATGCTGAAAACTTAAAAAAATTGTAACGCAAAGGTTTGGGAAACAATGAAAATTCGGAGAGTTCTTAACAGGTTCCCTAGGGTGATTCCGTACACCCTAAGTACATAATAAATAAAACATAAAAGAAAAGCTTTCAAAGTTTACAAATCAAAATTTCGTCAACGAATTCCATGTATCATTTTTAAAGTTGTCAAAGTAAAGCGAGTTCATTTCCAACAAATAGAGATGCGCTCTTATATGGGAAAAAAATTTTAAGCTTGTCCATTTCGGAAAGTGTGACTAGTGCGGCTCGCAGGTTGAAGCGGGGTTCTAGACCAGCCTCTGACCTCTGGTTCCCCTCAGCGGGCGAAAACATTTCGCTATTCACACGTACACAACCCGAACGCATGCCGAAGCTGAGACCAAGAGAGCAGAAAGCCGTCATTCGTTCGAAGCAAATTTACGGAGCCATTTGCTAAACTCAAGAGACCGCTCCGTGGACACCGTTTTGAATCGATAAACGAGATACAACCCGAAACGTAGAAAGAGTTGAAGACTATCTTGGAAGATGAATTTGCAGTCGTAGATAGTCAATGTTTTGTCAATGTTTAGAAACTTTCAAGTCACTGTTTAGTCACTGCTTAGTCACTGTTAAGTTACTGTTTAGTCAATGTTAAGTCACTGTTTAGTCACTGTCAAGTCACTGTTTAGTCACTGTTAAGTCACTGTTTAGGCACTTCAAATCACTGTTTAGGCACTGTTAAGTCACTGTTTAGTCACTGTCAAGTCACTGTTTAGTCACTGTTAAGTCACTGTTTAGTCACTGTCAAGTCATTGTTTAGTCACTGTCAAGTCACTGTTTAGTCACTGTTAAGTCACTGTTTAGTCACTGTTTAGTTCCTGATGCCCTATATACACATCTTTCTCATTTCTTTCACAGCGTCACGTGACGCTGAAATCAAATTTAACTCCTACTAAAATCTTTCCGCATCAAAATTAAAGATGTTTTACATCAAAAACTTGCTTTTTTCTAGAAGTGAAATAGAAATTAGGCAGTAACTCTAATCCCTATATCTATAAAAGAGAGTGTCCTGTTTGATTCACTGACTGATTGGCAATCTTCGCAGAGCCCAAACGGTAAGAAATAGAAGGCTCTAATTTGGACAGAAGGATGCAGTAGTGGTGAAAGCAAAAAACACGCTAGAAACAAAAACTAAAAAATAAAGAACAACCCAAAATTTACAAGTCGATTACATATGTTCCAAAACACTCCTACAATAAGCAAGATATACAGCTAGCCCACAAACCAAAAAACACAATGAAGAACTTTTTCAATAAGACGAAGTCCAAAGTAGACACATTCGATAGAAGCAATGTGATATACAAGATTCCATGTAATGGAGATGCAAAAAACAGCAGCAACAAATTGTACATTGGTACAACAAAATCTAAACTTAGAACTAGAATATCTCAACACAAATCAGACTATAAACTCAGACATCAAACCACCATTCAAAAAACGGCGGTTGAGACACACTGTACGGGAGCGCACATCTATAGCAAGAAAACCACCACAGCAAACGCTTCACTCTAGAGATGTTGTATATAATAGACAAACACACTGACAAAAGGCTTAACTACAAATCGGACAACTTACTGACCAAACAATGGCCGTGTTCACCAGCACAAATCGATGACGAAAAAATCGATGGATCTAGTTCAATTGTTGAAGTGAACGAATGTGAAGTGCGACTATGATTGCTAATTTTTGTCATTTTGGTTAAAATCAAAACGATAGCTTTCACGCATACAATTTTTATCTTAAAATTTCATCAAAGCGTTAAACATAAGCCAAATTAATTTTTTGATGGATGATTGCATGATGTATGCTGGTGATTTACAGGGCCAATAACTCAGTATCCAACTCCACGCCGAACGGAACAGACGTGTAAAACAATGTATGTAAAAAAGTTTGTGTTTTTTGTATTAAGTCAATGTTACATTGTAATTGGAAATTGGTTTTGTAGTGTCCCTGAAGATGTTTGCCGAGGAGCAACTGAATTTTTTTGGAAAAACAGCAAACACATCTGTGTGTTTCACTTGACCTCGAGCCCGCAATACTCAAATTCTGGAAAATATTTTATTTATCATTCGATTGCCTTGAAATTTGGTTTGTAAGCATCCCTGCCAGCATTTGGAAGATCGTTTTTACAAAAATCACCTTGAGGAGTCTTTTTCGAGTCTCCTTGCTGATTAAAAAGAGATTAGTGATTAAAAGAAGACTCAAAAATGAATCGTGCATATGCTTAAAATGTGATTCATTGAAATAAGACTAATAAAACGTAAAGCAATCGAAAATTGATCGCGCGGGTGATTGAATAATGCTTGTTTTTGGTCTCGAGTCGAAACTGATAGGAAATACGACTCGGAAATGATTCGGAAGGGCGAGTCATAAATGACTTCTTTAGAAGAGTCATAAAAGACTCTTTCGGAAGAGTCACAAACGACTCTTTAAGAGGAATCGTGGCTAGGGTACCATTTTCTCCCGACGAAATAGTTATTTCGGATCGGAAAACGAGCGCACTTGTGACTATTTTAATCAGTAAGAGGAGTCGAAAAAGACTCGAATATGATCAAAAATTTCTTGAAATTCTGGCTGGGATATTGCTCATAATAATTTAACACGTGTTTTCTATATTTTAAAATATACGCCCATTTTGTTTTTTTTTTTTTGATGTGAAACATCTTTAATTTCGGTACGGAAGATTTTAGTAGGAGTAAAATTTGATTTCAGCGTCACGTGACGCTGGGGAAAGAGGGGTGAAAGAGGACGGAAAAAGGGGGGAAAGAGGGTGGAAAAAGCGGGGGGACAAAGGATTAAAGAGCCGATAAAAGAGGTAATGAAAGAGGTTATAAAAGAGGTGATGAAAGAATTGATGAAAAAGGTGATGTAAGAGGCGATGAAAGAATTATTGACAAAGGTGATGAAAGAGGTGATATTTGAGGTGATGAAAGAGGAGATGAAAGAGGTTATGAATGAGGTGATGAGCGATTTTATGAAAAAGGTGATGCAAGAGGCGATGAAAAAGGTGATGAAAGAATTAATAAAAAAAGGTGATGAAAGAGGTGATATTTGAGGTGTCAAAAGAGGTGATGAAAGAGCAGATGAAATAGGTGATGAAGGAGGTGATGGAAGACGTGATGCAAGAGGTGGAAAAGAGGATCAGTGACTAAATAGTGATTGAACAGTGACTGGCTTCAGGTTTCACATCAAAGTCTCGTGAGACTTAACGACACTCAAACATTTTTTTTTTGTTATGCCTATTTTCATACAAAACGCATCGTATAAGTGGGTATGGTCTTACATTTTTTTAAGGTGGACGTTTTGTTTTTCAAGTCAATTTAATGGCATTTCAACACATGGCGCAGTAGGCGGTCATTCCATTTGATAGCTCAGCAACGAATTTAGTTTGATAATTTAAAAAAGGGGAAAAGTAACTGGAATATTACAACATATCACTAGAGGGTTAAAGCCACATGCTACGTTAGGTGTAAAGATTACGTAGCTTCGGTATTTTTCCACTCAAAGAAAGATTATGGTAAAATTTTGATGATTTGGAATGGGGAAGTCGTTTTATCAAACGTTTTTTGGGGCGTAAATTCATCAACCATCAACTCAACCTAAGCCATAATCCATTTTCATTCTATAGCCTCGATATTTGATTGTTTAAGACGCAAAAAAAAACACCGTTTTTTTTTTTGTGGGGCACCTGCAACCAATCCACTTCACTTAGTTAACCATTTCGCACCACGCCCCTCGTCCCCGTGTCACTTCCCACACATCTTAGTCAGTTATTGTAATGACATTCCAAGAATAAAACCCAACTTTGTGTGTGTTATGTTATATAAAACCGTTAGCCGTCCCTTCTAACACCGCCGTGTGTTGTATGTGTGTGCGTGGTAATCATTTGTTTGTTGTTGCTGTTTTTTTGGCTTTACATTTGTCAAGGTAAACCGAAAACGAGAGTGAGAGGAGGAGGTGAAGCCTAGAACTTCATTGCCCCAACCCAAATTGACGGCGCTTTGTTTGGCCTGGCCTTAAATGTTTTGTTGTTGTTGTTGTGTTTATTTTTAGAATGCGCGCGCTGGAAATTTCCCATACAAACACACAGACACACTCACACACAACTGTCGCCTGCTATCACTCAAAATAAACTAAGTTGGTCTTAAGGGGACGGGGGTAAGGGTAAGGTGTAAGCCCAAGTTGAAGTTCTTTTTATCTCTCTCTCTCTCATTTTCAGTTCTGCATACAAATTTTATAATCATTACACACACACACACATACGCACACACCTGCGCTCGTATTTGTTGCCTGTTTGGTTTCTATGTCAACACTGAAATTTTTTTTTTTTTTTTTTTGTGACCTTGAAGGCCACACAAGGCAGACAGAAGACTTGTACAAAAGAGTATTATGATTTTGCTTTTTTTTTTTTTTGACTTCATTGCAAAAAAACAGCTGATTGCAGCGCACCCGCAACAGCATTTATGCTCGCGCTCACCTGCTCACTCATAAACACCTGTACACACTCATTCACAGAAAGAGATAGACAGAGAGAGAGAGAACAATTGTAACTCTCTGATTGGCTTGTACTAACAGTATACAAATTTTATGTGCCTGTGTGTGTGTGTGTAATGATTATAAAGTTTTAATTATGCACAAAATAACTGTTGAGTGCAGCTCAAAAGTATGCAATCAAATTTGATGGTCCCTGGCCTGTTGATCCTTCCAAGGAAATCCCATAAGAATGTATAAAGTACTGGAACTGAAATCTTCCATTTAATTGGAAATCTAAATAACAGTTAGACGAATGTTTCGACTACCAGGGACTCAAACCGAAACGTTTTTTGATTCCAGTTGTGGTATAAACCATAACATATGTTTCGGTTTAGGTTTTTCAGGCCTGTTCCCGTTTCCGAAACGATTAAAGAATTCGGTCGAATCGTTTTGATGATCGGAAGCGATAACATTTAACCATTCCGATTCCGCATGATTTGATCGAAATCGAAAACGGAAACTGGACTGATTGTTTTGTTTCTAATATTATTTCGGTATTCGGTTTCGTACCGGTTAGAAATAAAGTCATTGTTTTAGCGTACGTCCCAGTTTTTGGTGAAGACATAGCTTACTTGCCCTTGTCAAAGGTATACATAGGCAATTGTGAAAATTTTGTCGAGAAAAAATTGATAATAATCGATTTCTTTGTAAATTTGACACAAATTTTGGATTCAAAACGCGTTTGCTGCTTTGCTTATTAACGAATGTTAAAGACATTTTGGCTTAATAAACGAATTTCGTTAAAATTTCGATCAATTTTATTCGAGGTGTGTTGTTATACGATTGAAAAAATGTCAATTTCGTGAAAATATCTCGACCAAGATTGCCACCCAATTCACACTTCCCCGACTTCGAACATTTCAAATTATTTCGTATTCTATCCTTACAAACCGAGTTTCAAGCCAATCAATCGGATGAAAAATAGTTTTTTCATGCTGAATTTTCCGGCAATTTTTCCCGCCGTTGGGTCAAATTTTCCCAACATCGGAAAATAAATTTCAAATTATTTCGTATTCTTTCCTTACAAACCGAGTTTCAAGTCAATCGGATGAAAAATAAAATTTTAGCCATACAAACTTTTCCGGGTGGAATTTTCAAAATTTTCTTTCTTAGTGCGCGCCTGCGCCCTTATAATAAAGAAGAACGTCTATGCCAAATCTCAAACCTGCTTAGTATACAGTCGTTCGGTTCTCACTAAAACTATTTTTTCGACCGTTCAATTCCTATGGCAGCTATAGCTCATAGTCATCCGATTTGGATCAGACTTGACAGAATTATGTTTAGCATATCATATTAATCAGTATAACGAGTTTGGGAGCGATAGCATTGAAAACAAAAAAGTTTTTCATACTAAAACTTTTTTCAGACCTATCTTTTTATGGCAGCTATACTATATAGTTGTCCGATTTTGATATATCTCGTTGAAATTATGTGAAATCATAGAAAACCTGTAAATACTAGGTTTGGTAGCGATAGCATAGAAAACATAAAAGTTTTTCTCCCTAAAACTAGTTTTTCGACCGATCGTTCCTATGACAACTATATGCTATAGTCATCCGATCCGGCCGGTTGCGACAAATGTGCAGTACCAAAAGTATTTGTACCAAAAAGACTTCGTGTAAAGTTTGGTTGAGATAGCTTTAAAACGAGGGAGGAGATAGCATAGAAACAGACGGACGGACA
>JAEIFU010004197.1:0-18295 GCA_018904235.1 Lordiphosa stackelbergi | reverse complement strand
TTACGTATTGCTCCAATTCTATACTACTTGTAGCTGTTAGCTGTCAGCTGTAATTTAACATGATGTCACTCTCCACCATCTTTAATTCTATAATCTATATTGGAAGCCTTAATGCCATGTTCTTCTCAGTCATCTTTTTACAATTTTTATCAGCTCTTCATTTGGACCCAATCAAACACATTTAAGGAACATATCTTATTAATGGACTCCAGGTATTTGGTGAATCCAAGGGGTTCTGGTATTACCGCAAACTGTTACAAACGATCGCGTTGCAGTCCATCGCTTAGTTTACTCCAAACGGTGTTTCAAGACGATACGTAGATAATTGACATTTTTTAGCGCGTTAAGAAAAGTAAACGAGAGCGTAAGTTAAAGTCGGCTCTTACCGACTTCGATATACCCGTTACTCATGAAAAAACATGTTTAACAGTGTTCCTGCGTTCCTTAGTGTGACCATCCAAAAAGTATGCAACATTTTTTTGGGAGGGGTGGTAGCGGGAGGGTGCTTGGTTCACTTTTTTGCTCATAACTTGAGAACCGTTCATCCGATCTTTATCATTTTTCGGCAAATCGATTCATTTTGCTAATTACTAACTATCTCTAGAAGGTACGAGTCTGTCTTTAAAACTGTAGGAGATATAACTATTTCCCAAATTGCGGGGCGGGAGGGGGCGTGGCCAAAATTTGAAATAAACTTGATCTGCGTGCAGATAAAAGAAGCATTTGTCCCATACATGTCAAACCTCTATCTCTTACCATCTCTGAGATCTAGGTGTTCATACAGACAGACGGACAGACGGACGGACGGACAGACGGACAGACGGATAAGTCTATATCGTCACTGCTGTTGATGCTGATCAAGAATATATATACTTTATATGGTCGGAAATGATTCCTTCTGCCTGTTACATACATTTGCACGACTTTAGTATACCCTTTTTACTCTACGAGTAACGGGTATAAAAATACATACGGACAGAAGGACAGACGGACGGACAAAGCTCAATCGACTCAGCTCGTCACCCTGATCAAGAATATATATAGTTTATAGGGTCGGAAATGAATATTTCTAAGCGTTGCAAACTTCTGGGCAAAATTATAATACCCTTTGCAAGGGTATAAAAAGTGTCATATTTATTTAAACATTTTTATACTCTGTACCGAAGGTACATAGAGTATATTAAGTTTGTGCAAAAGTATGTAACAGGGAGAAGGAATCATTTCCGACCCTATAAAGTATATATATTCTTGATCAGCATCAACAGCCGAGTTGATATAGCAATGTCCGTCTGTCCGTCTGTCCGTCCGTCCGTCTGTCCGTCCGTATGAACAAACAAATGCTTCTTATACTTGCAGGCAGATCAAGTTTATTTTCAATTTTTGCCACGCCCCCTCCCACAGTTTTTTAGATAGATGATTCGTACCTTCCAGAGATAGTTAGTCACTACCGAAGTATATCGATTTTCCGAAGAAATGATAAAGATCGGATGAGCGGTTCTCAAGTTATGAGCAATTAAGTGAATCACCACCCGCCACCCCCCTCCCACCCTTTTACAACCAACGCTGCACAATGTTAGAGAGAGAGAGAGAGAGAGAGAGGGAGAGAAAGAGAGAAAGAGAGAGATAGAGAGAGAGAAACTTAGAGATGAGCGCAGATGCAACAGTGCATTCAGCTCCTTCTCTAGGTACAGAGTATGTCATAGTCGGGCTTGACCGACTTTCTCACTTGTTTAATTATAATTACTTTAAAAGTATTCTTGAACTGTAATTTCATATGTTGAAGTTTTTAAACTTTTTTAATAAAAGCATTCATAAATTCCAATAAAGGTCAAACATCATTGCAGAGAAAAGATATAAAATTTGATAAAACAAGTTATAAAATCGGTCAAGCCGAGAAAAGAAAAGAATTAGCTTTCATTTGAATTTGATAGAACGGCTACCACATTGGTCTTATTCTTTTTGTGTTTTTGGATTAACTTAATTTTATTAGGATTCGAAAGGAATTGAACTTGGAACTGACTTGAAATTATTTATGTGGTGACACAGAAGTTTTGGTTTTTAAATTTCTTGAAAAATCCGTCGGAGCCACAGAAATTCGAGAGATTTCAAATTCTTATTTGAAAATCTAGTTTAGTGTCCAAGATAATAGTCCATCGTAGAGTAAAACTTGTCAACCCTAAGCCCGTCTGTTGTTCTAAAATTTGAAAGATAACGCCTCCAATGTCAGCGGAGGTTGAGTGGAAAATTGGTTTTGGTTGATTCGGTTGGGATTTTAATATTAAAAAAATAGAGGGAAGCTAACTTCGGCTGTACCGAAGTTTATATACCCTTGGAGCATGATATATGCTGCCAGTTTGATATGCTGATATAGTCATCCGATTTAAATCAAACTTGACAAAATTGTGTGGTAGTATATAATATAGATCTGTACAAAGTGGGAGCGATAGCATTGAAAACAAAAAAGATTTTCTTACTAAGACTTTTTTTCAGACCTATCTTTTGTATGGCAGCTATACTATATAGTTGTCCGATTTTGATAATTCTCTGTGAAATTATGTGAAATCATAGAAAACTTATAAATACGGGGGTTGGGAGCGATAGCATTGAAAACAAAAAAGTTTTTCTCACTAAGACTTTTTTTCAGACCTATCTTTTGTATGGCAGCTATACTATATAGTTGTCCGATTTTGATAAAACTCTGTGAAATTATGTGAAATCATAGAAAACTTATAAATACGGGGGTTGGGAGCGATAGCATTGAAAACAAAAAAGTTTTTCTCACTAAGACTTTTTTTCAGACCTATCTTTTGTATGGCAGCTATACTATATAGTTGTCCGATTTTGATAATTCTCTGTGAAATTATGTGAAATCATAGAAAACTTATAAATACGGGGGTTGGGAGCGATAGCATTGAAAACAAAAAAGTTTTTCTCACTAAAACTACTTTTTCAACCGATCGTTCCTATGGCAGCTATATGCTATAGTCATCCGATCCGGCCGGTTCCGACAAATGTGCAGCGTATTTGTACCAAAAGACTTCGTGCAAAGTTTGGTTGAGATAGCTTTAAAACTGACGGAGGAGATAGCATAGAAACAGACAACAGACGGACAGACGGACATGGCTATATCAACTCAGCTCGTCATGCTGATCAAGAATATATATACTTTATGTGGTCGGAGATGTTTCCTTCTGGGGTTTCAAACACCCGGACAATTTTATTATAACCTCTCCAAAGGTATAATTAGTTAATTATTCGATTTTTACAAACTACTAAAAATAAACAAAAAATAAAATCCATTTTCCCAAATCTTCTTTTTTCAGGATTGACAAAAAAGCGTCAGAGATATAAAAGAAGATTTTATTAAAATTCAGGACTTGTCCAAGAATGTTAACGAAGAATTACAGCATCAGAAGGTCTCATCTGCCTAGAGATAAACCAATTAATAACACACAATTCGTATCAAAAATGTTGTGCCCCGTGTTTAATAAATGCTAAAAATACACGAAAAATTGATTAAAAAAACAACAAATTTATCAATATTGAGAATCAATGCAAAAAACATCCATAGACGTAGGGAAACCACCGGCATGGCCATTAAACGATAACTGGCCGCAACACTTTCCACCGGCAGCTCCCGAAACTGTCCATAAGAACAGGATGAAGTATATATTTCTTGGTAAAACTTCGGCAAAATTTCCCTCAATTGTTTCGCTGGATGCGAACCAGGAGACACCATCGCGAAATAGGACAAAGTCACGGGATGTCTGACTGGGGTCATGAGTCGTACAGCATATAGTATGTTGATGAGCGCTCCATTTTCAGTTTTATTGAAGCGCAACTTTAAAAACCATTCCTTTTCAAAGGCTCTGATCGAGGGAGACGACATTGTCATACCATCGGCTGAAGTTGTAGAATATTGTTGCCAGCCAATTTGCACATCCTCATAGCAAATTCGAGGAGCACTTAACTCTTGATGGCACTTATAAAACTGTCCGAGGTCCTTTGTTCCTCTGACTCCTTTTTTTGTAGGGCCTGCAGAATCTGTTCACCCGACTTGTTGGGAAAATCGCAGCTGGCCTCATGCGACGCACTCTTATCATACTCGCCCTGCCAATCGCAACCCAAGCAGCTAAATTTACAATTTACCGCACGTTTCTCGCACTCGTCATCCATATGTTTAGCCATTGTTTTAAGATTCACTTCCACATTGCATTGTGGACAATTTTTCGGCAGCTCCCAAATTGCCTGACTTAGACTGAGATTTTTGCCCAAGTCATTCCAGCTAATTGGAACCCGACAGTGGGGACAAAGAGCGTTTTTCTGTGAGAGGGTAGCTCTGCCCAAAATCTGTGTCACGCAATCTTCGCAAACGATGTGACCCCGAGTGCATTGATAGCAACCATCTGGATGCGGCACCTCACGGCAGACATTGCATATCATTACGAAGCGCAAACGCTCGCATAGCTCCAGATTGTTGATGCTCGTTGTGGAGACTTGAGGATTCAGAACCGATTCGGACTCGTCTTGATCAGCCAATAGACGCTGCCTCTTTGTGGGTTGGCCTATGTCATCAATTGGCCTCGGATGGGACATGGTCTAAGGTAGTGATTTATAATAACAACGAGAAAGCTTAAAAGATTTTTATTTTACCTTAAAAATGGGTTTTGAAATTTTATGTGTGAATTATATATTGAGAGAATAAATATTTATATACACAGAAATGGTGGGGCCAGTGGATTGAAATGTCTAGGCCAGGTTGACGGAATACTCCAATAACACTAGTTTACAAAAATAAATAAAACAAATGACCCATTTCAACTGAAATATTTTTGTAGTGTAGTTTGGAACGGTGATCTCAAAAATCAATTTAAAAAATTTTTTCATGGCTCCATTTTTGAAATATTAATTTTTTCACTTTTTCGGTAGGTGCTCTTACGTTTTAAGCCATATCTGACTTCATAATTGTCAGATAGAGTCAAACCAGAATGAATCGAAAGGCAATTGAACTGCCAGTAATTGCGTAGAGCATTGTTTTTAAATCTGGCTTAGTAGTTTAAACACAATAAGCAAAAACATTTAAAAAATTAAATTTTTTGCTCAAAAATGCAAGAAATTTCATTTTTAAACGCATAGAAAAAATATAAAAAATTCAAAAAATTATTTTTATTTTTTCTACTTAAGAATCGCACAAAGAAACCCTGATAACGATAATCAAAATCTATGAACAAACACAGGAGCTGTGATCAATTTAGTGCAAAATTATGTGATATTTTCGTGATTTTTAAAAAAACTAAATTTCGGGTTGCTTCGACTTTTGTTTGGTTCTTGATTATAATTTTGTTCTGGCTTTTCGCTAACTTCATAAAGTGACCAAACGACGAAGAAAAATACAAGTTTATTTATTGTGGTTTGTGTGTTCATACTCAAATTTGACTGTTACTTCTTCTACTCAATTTGATCCATCATCGGTAGGTGTGACACGATTTTCCTCACCAATACCTTATTGTCTTCGTAAAAGTGCGATCCTTAAGTAGAAAAAATAAAACTATTTTTCTTAGATTTTTTTATTTTTTTCTATGCGTTTAAAAAATTAAATTTCTTGCATATTACAAAAAACCCGTTACTCGTAGGGTAAAAAAGGTATACTAAAGTCGTGCAAATGTATGTAACAGGCAGAAGGAATCATTTCCGACCATATAAAGTATATATATTCTTAATCAGCATCAACAGCCGAGTCGATTTAGCCTTGTCCGTCTGTCCGTCTGTCTGTATGAACGCGTCGATCTCAGAGACTGTAACAGATAGAGCCACAATTTTAGGCATGTATGTAGGTGTTTACTGTACCCACATCGAGTTGGTTTCAGATTTGGAAAATTCCTCCTCCTCCATCTTTTAGCAGCGAAAAACTGTCTCTCTCTGTGTATAAACGCGTTGATCTCAGAGATTATAGGAGGTAGAGCCACAAATTTTTGTATGTATGTAGATGTATACTGTACCCAGATCAAGTTTGCTCCAGATTTGGAAAATTCCTCCTCCTCCTTCTTCTAACCGCGAAAAACTGTCAGAGCTACAATTTTTAAGCTTGAACCTAGTGACTTAATATATATTCAGTAAGGCCCAATATCTGTCTATTCTGTATACCACTATAAGATACGAGCAAAAACACCGAAGATATGCAAGTGCGCCTCCCCATTTATTCAAATAAATTTTAAAATAAAAGGAGTTCAAAGCTATAGGAACCACATTACTTGGAACAGGGTATTTTGCTGTCGGGGCACTCGACCGCAACACTCTTACTTGTTTTTTTTTTTGGTTTTTATAGTTATCCTACTAATACTATAAATGTGAAAGTTGGTATCTTAGTATGTTGGCCCGTTACTCAATCAAGAACAATTGGCTTACCGGATTCGGATGAAATAATTAAATGTATTTATTTATTGATGATTAGATGACATTGCTGGTTGGTAAATAAAAGGTGTTGATCCAATTTAAATTATCATGAAGACAGGTAAATAAAAGTTGTCGATCAAAAGGATTGAAAAATCGCGAATTTTAAATAAGTTCAGACTATCGTGAAGATTGAATTAATGGCAATTGACAAGTAAGGGTCATTTCTTCGTTTTGTTTTTAAAATTGTAAATGGGGCATAGCAACGCACGCCGGGTACCTGCAAGGTTTTCACCAAATTGCTCTCTGCTGAAGAAATAAATAATATTGGTAAAAAATATTGGTATTTGACGCTGTTTAAATTATTCAAATTACGTTGGTATCGCTTATCGATATTGTGTTACAAAGTCGGCTATTGGCCATTGAAACTAGGAAAAAATACAAGACTTCAGCGTTCAAATAATATTTTGAACACAGTAGCTTTTGTTTTTACACAAATTTCTCAATTTAGTTTTGACTGGTTGTGAAAAGTCCCAATTGAAAATTTAATTGAAGTAAAAATCCCCAATTGAATTTTGGCTGGTTGTGAAAAGTCCCAATTGAAAATTTAATGTAAGGGAAATTTCTCAATTAAATTTTGGCTGGTGTCAAAAATCCCAATTGAAAATTTAATTTAAGGGAAATTTCTCAATTAAAAATTGGCTGGAAGGGAAATATGCCAAGCTAAATTTTAATGGAAGGGAAATAAATAAATAAAATTCAGCTGGCACTTGACTGGGTTCAAGTGCCATTAATAATTGACTTAAAGCTTGAACTTTCAACTAATTCTAAATTTTAGTGAAAATATTCAATTAAAATTTAATTGAATGGAAAAAACATTTGAGCTAAAATGTAAGCATATTTCAACCGGATTTAATGGTAATTAAAAAGTTCAACTGTTTAAATCAAGTAATTGTTTTTAGCTTGAAAAACTCCATTATTTATAAAACAATTATTTTTTATTTAAGCGATGACTGATTAAAAAACTAATCAGCATTCCCAGCACTGCTGTCACCCCTTTTACCTTACAAGGAAAAATAAAAAAATTTGGAATTGCATTTCAACTTAGTTTATTTAACAAAACTCAAAAATATTTGCTTCATAATATAGGTTAGGTCCCCAGATGATTATTCTGGTGACATGACATAACCCCCAAGGACTTATCGCCCAAATTTTTTTTGGGCGATAAGTCCGTTTTCATTTCGGACATATCCCCCAAATTAAATTTTGGGCGATATGACCGAAATGAAATCGGACTTATCGCCCAAATTCATTTGGGCGTTAAGTCCGAAATGAAAACGGACATAATGCCCAAAAAATTTTCGGCCATTTCGCCCAAATTTTAAAAAACTTAGTTAAAGTCAGTACAATTACTAATTGTAGTAGTGGCATATCTAGTACCGTACAGAGTTTTTCCAAATGATATTTATTTTATATTTATATATTGATTAAATTTTATTTTTGAGATTCAAAGAATTGAAAGATTTTTAGTTGGAAAAGTCTAATTATATATTAATATAAGGTACTATTTTTAAAGAGCTGCATTAAACTGTTAATAAATTTGTGTGCTTGAAATTGTTTAAAAAGAATGATATTGGTTGTTCCAAAACTTAATGGCATTATAATAAAATGGCTTAGAGCTCTCCAGTTTGCATCTTCAGGATACTAAGTTTTTTGACGACGCAAAATTTAGCAAATCAAATTTATATGAAGTTTCTTTATAAATATTAGTTTAAAGTTTATGTTTACATTTTTACTGTAAATCCATTTAAACTTTACTTTATAAACTTTAATATAATTATATTTAATAATATAGGGGAGAATAGGGGGTTGTCAGCCACGCAAATTTTGGCCAGAAAAAAAAAAAAAAAAATTTTTTTTTTAGTGTCAAGTGCCTCCCTTCTTATTACCTAACTTTTGGCAAGCAACCTATAAGTCAACATGTTCTTCAATTTTGTGCACCAGAACTCAATTTTTTTTTTTCACCAAAAAGTTTTTTTTTAATTTTTGACTTGTGAATATTAAATAAAATTTTTTTTAACGCCAAAGGTGAGTATGAAGGAAATATCTTTGGTCAATTGCCATATTGATAGAAATATGAATTAAAAAATAAAAATTATATGTTATGTGACGTCAACAAAATAAAAGTGAGATAACTGGGGTTTGAGCCACTTTGCCAAAAAGTCGGTTTTGACTTGCAAAGAGAATATTGCAATGATGCGCAATAAAACAGAGGAAAAACTCTCGAAAGAAGAAAAAAAAAAAACATTAAAAAAGGCAAACAAAAGAACAGCCACCAACAAAAAGTGCTCATATATAAAAGAAAACAATCCCGCTGCCGTCAATCTATTTTCACTTTTCATTAACATTTTATAATTCAGAATATGAGAAAAATTGTAAATTTTTCTATTTAATAAAGAATCATGGCTTAAAATCACGATTTTCAAACTTCTAAATGGGTGGCTCACAACCCCCCCACTAATTTTCGAAATGACAAAAAATCACTTTTTTTAATATGAAATGAAAGAACCCTAAAAATTCGTTTTTAAAACTAATGATGGAGAAAGTTACATGCATCTTTTAACTCAAATACAAAAATAATACTTTTCATATTACTCCTCGTAAATATATCGTATTCCATATGACAGTGTTGAAATAATTAAAGCTTTCAGATACATAAATTTAGTAGGCAGAAGTATTTTAGTGCCTTAACTGAACATATAATTTTATCATTCCATGTTAACGTACTTTTTAAAGTCTATCCCAAATTAAACAAGTAAGACCGTTGCAGTCAGTGACAAGCTTAATATACCCTGTACACATTGACAGGAGCGTAAGTTAGGGTCGGCTTACATCCGGTAACCATCGAAAACAGTAACATTTTTTTAGGGTGGAGTGTAAGGGGTGATGACGGGGGAAGCTGGATCACTTTTTTATATAACTACGAACCGTTCATCCGATTTTTATCATTTCTTTTGGCAAATCGATTTATTTTGCTAATTACTAACTATCTCTAGAGGTTGCCAGTCTACAAAAAGATCTGAAACGGGATTAATACGCGCACAGAATTTGCACGTTCCAATGCGGAAACCTTAATCAGTTTACCCTCATAATCGACTCTGGAGTATTCTTCGCTTCTGAATCGTCATTTGCCCCATCAGATTTCTGAGCGTTTCTTTTACAAGTGCGTTAAAATTAGGAATGGATGAACCCTCACCCACAGCCTCACACGAAACACGAACTGAGCCGGCTCTGCCAACAATTAACAAACAAACCCAGAACAACCATCAAACTATAGTAGATAAACATGTTCATATCGATGCAGAAAACACTGCAGGATTTCATAGTATACATGCAAAACACAATGCAAGAACAAATGAGGAATCAAGGCATCCTCATTCAAATGCTCTCCTCGCGACAATCTAAATAATGGCTCTACTTTTCACTCTGGAATGCAATGGCATTCCTCGACACAAGTGGAGTTATCAAAATTTCACCAAGACAACGAAATCGACATAATGCTTCTTGGGAAACTCATCGACGGACAGATACAACTTCCAATTATCAGGGTATGCATTTTACGGCACAAATCACCCAGATGGTAAGGCCCATGGCGGAACTGGCATCGCGTAGAAGCATTGGTAAGCATTACCCAATACCGGGATTTTCGCAAAACTACCTACAAACCCACATCAATATGTGTGTAGAATCCAAACAGAGGCAATATCACCTTGTCAGCGGTTTATTGTCCGCCACGCTTCGCAATATCAGAGAAAATCAATTTCTAGATTTCTTTAATACACTCGGTCAGCACAGCAGCGGGTGACTATAACTCAGAAACACCCTGGGTTCGAGACTGACTAATCCAAAAAGGAAACAACTCTATAGCGTTCTTATGCGCAACAAACAAACTCGACTATGTATCTCGGGTGAGCCTACATATTGGCCAACCAGATCTAAGAAAATACCCGACCTTATAGACTTTGCCATAACAAGAAAAGTTCCACAAAACTTGGTAACTGCAGAAGCACTCGCAGATTTGTCCGTCAGACCTTCTCAATTATTTTCACCCTTCTAGAGGTGCCCTCAAATCGAGAGCGTATCCTCGGAGACTGACATCCATAAGACAAACTGGCTCAAATACAAAAAATATATCAGCAGTCACATTAGACTGAGCCCAACCATCAACAGCGAAAAGAATTGAAACCTAGTAACCTAAGCTCAATTATTACCACAGCTGCTTATCGCTCGAACCCACTAACAACAACAGCACCTAATCGCAGTGAGTAGATTAACGAGCAGCTACATAGGGTGCTGGGGAGTCAGGGAAGCGTGCAAGAGAATGGCAAAATCGGTCGCTCTGCCCACGGGCTTCCTCCGATGCAGAACGCGTACTCCACAGAAGCAGAGGAGCGGTTAGCCCATAGACTCTTCCGCAAAATTTTAGCCCCCACACACTAAATTTCCTCTGGGGAGCCAAAGCAAGCACAAAGCCCCATGTGATGGGTAAGACGCCTTTGAGGGGTTAAGGGGAAAAGAGGGGGCCGCAACGACAGAAGGCAAATGTTTTCGTTTTTCACCTCATAAGTATTTTTCCGACGAACCCACCAACTAATGCATATGCACTGCCACTGATTCCTAATGCCGCACAGACTTGCCCAATCAAGGTTCATTCGCTTGAAATAAAAATGTTATTAGAGAACTTAATCCTAAGAAAGCACCAGGATATGATCTTGTTACGCCTAAAATGATCATGGAACTTTCCAGTCCTGCCATTTCCTATATCTCAAGAATCTTTAATGCTGTACTGCGATGTGGATACTTTCCAACTCAGTGGAAGAAATCTACAATCATAATGATTCGCGAAACCGGGAAAGGATAAAACTCAAAGCGTCATCATATAGACCCATAAGCCTTCTACCTTGCCTATCAAAAGTATTTGAGAAGATCTTACTTCGGAAATTGATACACATGCACAAAATATAATTCCTTCACATCAATTTGGGTTCCGAGCAAAACACGGGACCATTGAGCAAATCAACCGTTTAACTTCGGATATTCGGACGGCGTATGAGCACCACGAGGCCTGCTCCGCAATTTTCCCTAGATGTTGCCCAAGCATTTGACCGCGTTTGGTTGGACGGTCTTATTTATAAAATTAAGACACTGCTTCCCCCAAATACTCACCAACTCTTAGAATGTTATGTCAACAACAGAGTATTCTCTGTCCGACAAAATGAGTACACAACGGAAGAGTTCACCATTGGAGCCGGAGTGCCACAGGTTAGCGTTCTCGGTCCTTTTCTGTATGTATTGTACACTGCAGACATCTCAACAGACCCCCGACTTACAATATCCACATTTGCGGATGACACGTCAATTCTAAGCAGATCACGATGTCCAATTATCGCATCAAGACTTTTGGCAAGCCACCTAGCTAATGTGGAGGACTGGCCAACTGGGGCATAAAGATCAATGAGCAAAAGTGTAAGCACGTGACGTTTACACTCAACAGAACCACCTGTCCCCCAGATATCCCTAAACGCGACCTTGATACCCCAATCAAGCGATGTTGTATACCTTGGAGTACCACCTCGACAGACGACTCACCTGGCGGAAACACATAGACTCGAAAAAACTGCAAATAAAGCTAAAAAGGCCAACAGCCTTCACTGGCTAATTCCCCGTTCCCCCTCTAAAACTGGAATATAAAGTATTACTGTACAAAAGCATCATAAAGCCAGTCTGGACTTATGGCTCGCAACTATGGGGAAATGCCTGTACGAGCAGTGTGGACATTCTTCAAAGATCACAATCAAGAATTCTTAGAACACTCACTGGAGCGCCATGGTACATTCGCAACGAGTGTATCCACAACGACCTAAGGATCCCCATTGGTCGAAACTGATACCCAACACCTGAAACGCAAATATTCCGAGGAAGCTTCTTGCGCACCTAATGAACTTGCACAATCTCTCACCCTGCAAGCAACGCATTCTCGTCTCCAGAAGAAAGACCTACCAACCAGCGACTGATTAAAGGGCCGCGGAACATAAACCACCCCAATAGGGGATGGTTTATAATAGTTTCTAGATTAAGATTTGAAAACTTATTGTTAGTCTCATTAAGAAGATTCAATAAATTCGAACAGCTAAAAAAAAAAAAAAATAAATAAATAAATAAAAACGGTAATTATCATATTTTAATTACATCAACACAAACATATTTTCAATGGATCCAAATTCTTTCCATACGGATTATGAGAAGCTATGCGAATTGCCATAAAGAACATTTCCTCAAACAAATGTAAGGTTGTTGGTTTCATTACTGCCAGGCGTTAAGACGAAGTTCAAAAGTGCAAAAGACCTGGCCGACTTGATTGGCGGAAAAATGACAAGGCTCACCGCGTACTAAGAAAGTTCATGGTATTACCTCTCTTATGTCCTAACGATATAAAAGAAGCGTTCTCTATTTGTAAGATGGAAATTTATGCTAATATAGCATTTCCGGTACTGTTGGAGGAACATTCTTTGATCCGTTTATAAACTATTTTGAAAAACAGTGGCTTGAAAAGGTAAATGCTTTAATTATAAAAAAAATATATTTTTAAATCTACTATTATTTCTTATATACGTACTGGAAACTCCTATGGGATTTACTGTGTTTGAAGACGACATCAGAACAACAAGCGCATTGAGGGCTACAATAGTTACTTGGCTCACTTGATTCCGAGAAATAGATCATTTGGGATTTTTGAAAGTCATCAGAAATGATGAATTTTAACAGTTTCACGACCTTCAAAAAGTTTTGGACGGACAGATGAATGTGCTTGCACAAAAAAAATCTTCAAGGATTAAGTCTGAGTTCAACAAAATTACTATTGTAGAATTTTTGAAGGCCGCTTCATGCGATAATAACCAAATTATAAGGCGTGGACCATTGGATGGTAATCCTGATTTGAGCTCTGATTCAGAGGATGATGAAGAGTGCAAGGAAAAATCAACGAAGCTTACGAGTGCGATCTGTGAACTATGCTTTAAAAACCAAAAAAATATTTTGCTGCAGCCTTGTAACCATGCAAAAATGTGTGATAACTGCTTGGCGAATTTAAAAGAATCTCATGACCAAGCGGAGACAGAAGTCATATGCCCGTTTTGCAGAGGAATCGTCAAATCAACCATAATAATATACATTTAATTATTCACTCATACATTATGACAAAAACTTAAATCATAACATTTATCTAATTAAGATAGATAGATAGAAAGATATAAACTAATATATAGATATAGATTATTAGATATAAGTCCCTGCTGAAAGCGATCATCTGTTTCTGTTTTGTAATTAATTATGATTTTTTTTTTTAATCAAATTTGAAAATTTTAATAATATTTTTGGGGCCTATGAATTGGTAATAAAAATGTGGAAAAATAATTTTCTGAATTCTATAGTGGACACTTATAACATATATTTAACCTATTCAAGTCGGTTTAGCGGTTCTTAAGATAAACGAGTTTTTGATTTATCTTTCCGCCCTCATAATTCTTCAATAATGATCAGAAGACTAAAAATTTAGGAGAGTGAGTTTCTCATTGATGGTAACAACATACGTAATTTTGGTTGCTGATCGTAGTGGGGCAATTTTTGTATGCTTATTCTGCTATGCCCTTTAGAGAATATTTTTAAATTTGGTAAATATTTGATTCTCACGATTGACTTCAAACTGATTCTGGTATTGGTTCTATACTGTTAAAGGCGCAGCGAAGCGCGACAGGCTTTTGCTAGTTCAATATGTAGAACAATGGTTCCTGATTCTTTGACTAATTTCCATTATTTGCGGTCCACCGATGAAAAATAGTTCGGCCAAACGTACATATTTTTGAAGAGGACTTCTTTATACATTTTTTTTCCTAATTTTCTTCAATTTTAAAAAATTTGGTTATTCACCCTGAACATTATGAGTATTTTTCCTTAACGCTCAATGCTTTTCTTGGGAATTCATATTTTCTGCGAATTCACCAAATTTGAATATGTCATTAAATGCGTAAGTGGAACTAGGCTATTACATTTTTCATGTAAAAGATAGAAAAGTCAAATCGCGTTATTGGTTCAGATGTTACAGCAAATTATGTAGGTACTTCTCTTAAAAATACCAAACGAGAAGGCCAAGCTTACTTCGTCTTTGCCGAAATTTTTATGTTCTTGCAAATGTTTCAATAAATCAGAGTTTAAAAACTCCAGCATTAAAACAAACAATTTTTCTAAATAAAACCCACTTTTCGACCGATTGTTCCTATGGCAGCTGTAAGATATAGTCATTTGATCCGGTCGGTTTCAACATATCAGCAGTGTGCAGAAAAAGAAGACTCTGTGCAAAGTTTTAGCTCGATAGCTTTAAAACTGAGAGACTAGTTTGCGTAGAAACGGACGGACAAAGCTTAATCGACTCAGCTCGTCGTCCTGATCAAGAATATATATTGTTCATAGAGTCGGAAATTAATATTTCTATGCGTTGCAAACTACTGGGCAAAATTAAATAGCCTTTGCAAGGGTATAAAAATGGGAATATTCGCCAATATCTGGAGATCGACAAGATAGACATATTTTTAAGGTCGATTTTGAATTCGGCGTTCCAAAATACTTCAGAAACAGGTATCAAATCCGATGAGAAGACTCTTTATTAAATTTTGTTGACTATTGTTATTTAAGAGGGTATTCTCCATGTGCAAAATTAAGGATTTTTGAAATTCGAAATTCTTTAGAAGATAAAGCTTTTTTTGTCGAACAACGACTTAGCGACATAGCACTATACCTCTTTGTTTAGACCCCCCACTTTAACGGCCGATAACTTTTTGAACAGCCCTCGCATCGAAACAGTATATCAGGGGTGCCACAGAAATCGCTTTCGCTCTAAATTCGCTCGAATTTGATTTCGCCCTGCCACAGAGCATGTTTTCGAGTGATTTGCAAATCGCGCACTTTTGAGTCAGCGATTTGCATAAATTAGTCTTTAAAATGCATTTTGATAAAAATAAGGCTTATTGAGTCTTGAAGATTGTTCAATTTGTAAATAATCTACATCAAAAAAATTAAACATTCAACATGTTAAGTTCATTATATAAGCATTTTACTAAATCGCTAGTCAAATCGCTAGTGAAATTGGCCATTCACTGCTACTCACCAAATCGCTAGTATTTCAGTGGTGCCACCTTTTAACATTTCAATTTCGAAATTAATCGAACTTCGTTTTAAAGTTAATACAATAGCAATATGTGTGTTAAAACAAAGATAAAAAAATTAGATTAACTAGCAATAATTTTTGTGTTGATCTTTTGCATAATTATTGTGCAATTTGTAAATCGATTGCTGCCAATCTGAGTTGAATAGAGTGGCAACGCCGACGCCAAAGTAATGACGAGAAGCCGCTCAAATGTTGGTTAATTTTGTTATTCTTCCGAAATGGTTATAATTAAAATTAATTATAAAGGGGAAAGCATGGAACATATGTCCAGAGCGTAATTTGCTTCACTTTTATGAAGGAGCATAAGGACTTGGACCTCAATCTCACAATGGGCGACAGGGAAGTTGCGGATGCAGTCTGCAAAGAACTGACTTTAAGTCTGGCCAACCTTTCCTCCGATTGTTTGAATTGAATAATGCGTGGTCCAATGTTATTTTCGAGCACAGCCTCATTACCCCTTTGATTTTGCCTACGTATTTAGTGTGACTTAGAAAGACGGTCAGATGCGGATCAAAGGCGGGTGCACTCTAGCGTCTCCTTACGGATTTTTCTTATTCCTTAATCGTCGATTGCCATCTGTCGTGGGAGAGGCATTTATGTAATTGAAGCAAATCTTTTGCTTACATTTACGTTTGGCGTTTTCTCGTAACCGTACAGCAGCTTGAGTTGCAAGGTATCATTTTTATTTTGGCGAGCGGAAAATTTGAATTTTTTGTGTGGGAAATAAAATTATTTAACTCAGTCAAAGAAAAATAAGTTTGTTTTGTTTAAAAAAGAACTAACCAAATAGCTTACATTTCAAAATATTAGTCAAAAACGCATGAAAAGGCTAAATCTAAGTTGCACTTGCGGGATGGCTACCCTACGCAGTCAAGTTCGAAAGGGTTTGTGAACAAGCTAAAAAAAATGAAATCGCTCGAAGTTCTGTGGCATGGCGAAAATATTCCAACGATTTGGCAAATCGCTAAAACCCAAATCGCTAGTGATTTCTGTGGCACCCCTGTATATATTTTATTTTTCTTTAATCTGTTTGTAACATAATAAAAAAAAACAGAATTGGATAAGCTCTTTGCGTTTTAATATAGGATTTTTTTTAAAAAGGTCCAAATAACTGCCTCGACATGGATCCCCTCAATATTATTTTGTCGGCCGGTCACAACGCCCAAAAATTTTTTTGGGGGTTGTGTCCGAATTTAGAACGGACTTTTCGCCCAAATTAGTTTTGGGCGATAAGTCGAAAGAAAAACGGACTTATCCCCCAATTTGAGGATATGTCCGAAATGAAAACGGACTTATCGCCCAAAAAAAATTTGGGCGATAAGTCCTTGGGGGTTATGTCATGTCACCGATTATTCTCGATCAAAAAGATCATTACTTCATTAAATTTCAGTACATATTATCACCTTGATTATAAAAATAATAGCAAAATAATATAGAATATTAGCTTAGAGATTATTATATTTTATGCTGGAATATGCGTATATAGGCATTTGCTTCATTTTATTCAAAAAAATTATTTTTATTTTTGTGGCGTTTCTAATTTAATACATATCATTGTATTTTTGTTGCATGAGAAGCACGTCTTCGAAAAAAATGATTTAAAATTCAGTTTTGAAAAATGAACATATTTATGTGCCTCGCACTGTGCGATCAGGATGTGCTAGGCTGAACATATTGATTTTGTTCTTCTTCTTCAGCCAAAATTAATGCAGTTTAAACAAACCACTCAAAACAGATCCACGCCACGCGGAATGATAAGACTCAAAACAAAGTCAAACTTGCCATCAGCAAACCAAATAAGTGGAGAAGAAAATGTGCAAATGGGTGAAACCTTTAAACTGAAAATTATTAAGAAAAAATAGATATGCCACAACAAAAAAAATTAATGAAAATTATTGAAAACAAGTGAGGAAAGTCGGTCAAGCCCGACTATAACATACTCTGTACCCGGTGTATATGCTGAATGCGTCACTGCCACTGTGTTCATCTCTTAGTTTTCTCTCTCTCCTCTCTCTCTCTCTCTCTCTCTCTTTGATGCATGCAAGCGGTGTTGTTTGCGTGTGCGTGTGAGGCGTCTATATTAAACTTTTTTTTCTCATAACTTGAGAACCGCTCATTCGATCTTTATCATTTCTTCAGCAAAGATAGATATTAATATTGACTAACTATCTCTAGACGGTACAAATCATCTATCTACAAAACTGTGGGAAATATGACGTTTTTGATATTGCGGGGGGCGGGAGGGGGCGTGGCAAAAATTGAAAATAAACTTGATCTGCCTGCAAGTATAAGAAGCATTTGTCCCATACATATCAAACCTCTATCTCTTACCATCTCTGAGATCTGTTTGTTCATACGGACGGACAGACGGACGGACAGACAGACGGACAGACGGACTATATCGACTCGGCTGTTGATGCTGATCAAGAATATATATACTTTATAGGGTGGCAAATTATTCCTTCTCCCTTTACATACTTTTGCACAATTATAACTACTCTATGGTACGCTTCGGTACAGAGTATAAAAATCTAAATGCAAATAGTTTAAATTCCTTATTTTAAATTGAGCTGGACTTATTTGGAGTTCTCTTTTCACCCTCACTTGTTGGTGGTAGGTGATCAC
>JAEIFU010004196.1:0-18296 GCA_018904235.1 Lordiphosa stackelbergi | reverse complement strand
GTGACCTCATAAATTGCTCCACCAGGACCTGCTCTGGCCTGGAACCTGTACTGTCTAGGAGAAAGCCCTCCTGCATCTTCAACCGCGGCTGCCAGTCGGGGCCTCAATAAGCTTTTCTAGAAGCTCCTGCTGTGTTTAGCATGCAGAGTGGTCGATAGATGGGGTTTCGGGGTCCCCTTTCCCCTTGCTTATCAAGACTAATCGCTGTACCTTCCAAGGCTCGGGGAATGTTCCTGTACGAATGCACGCATTATTTTTCTGCAACGACTTTAAGTACCTCTGCCGGAATATTATCTGGGCCTGGTGCTTCCCAGTTTTTAAGGCTTTTTGCCGCTTTGGTGAGCTCGCTCTTAGTAAAAGAGTTCCACATGGTCTGTTGGAGCCCTTTGTCTCGGCTGGTCTGACCGAGTGAGTGGGAAAATAGTGTTTTCACAATGTTGTCAATTTTCTCAGCTTCTCAATGGGGAAGTCCGCTGTTGGACTTAAGCTTCTTCACGACGATTTTGTACCCTAGACCCCACGGCTTATTAGTTTGACTCTTCCATAGTTTTTTCCACTCTTTCTACCTTACTCCTGCGAATGGCAATAATTAGCTCCTTCTTAGCCTTTCTGTTCCGTGTCCCTCTTCTTCGAAGTCTCCTCGATATCTCGCTCTAGTTAGGAGGCATCGACACCTTAGCCATTTCTCTCTCAGAATACAAATTTATTCTGTTCACCAGTAAACCTCTTGACCATCTCTATGCCTGTTTCCCACTGTAGGCATTGCAGGACATGACACGACGCTTTCGACTGTGCTATCGGTGTTTTCGGTAGTTTGGGCTACGTCGGTTCTTCTGTAGACTTCGTTGATCAAGGCTGTTCAGCGGCTGACATTCTATCTGCGTGGTGCGTCTATTTCTTGAACTATCTTCCAATTCAAAAGAAATATACTGATGATATGATCACTTCCAGTATAGAAATCAAGAACCTTCCAGTTTTGAATTCTGTGTGCCTGGTTTTCTGAAACCAGATTAATGTCCGATTCGAAAGTCGGGGTATTTCGCGATCGTCAATTCGGCAGCCAGTTTGCCCTCCGTCCTCTGGGGTATGCCTCTCTTCCAGCTCGCTACGTCATCGCTTGGGAGGTGTTACATTTTAGTAACTGCTCAAAACAGCTGAAAAAGTTGTAGTCGCTGGCTCGTACGTGAACATAGCAATGCTCCGACCCTCATTAGTGATTGCGGCCGATTTGGCAGTATCCTCCAGCCAGAAGCCTTCCTTTTTCACTCTTATCTCTAGGTCTGTTTTTTGTTTCAAGACAGGACAGTAGAGTAGCGATGGCCTCTGGTGGCTTAATACTTTCATATGTTGAGGCCCGGCACGGCAACATTAATCGGTCCTGGTGATTCAGTTCTTTTAATGTACGCACGTAGACGAGCACCTTGGGGAAGCCTTTGATCTTATGACCGCCCACAAGGGCAGAAAAGCGGTCACACTCGCTCTGACATGTGGTTGTTTCCGAAGCATTTGAAGCAGCGTTTGATTTCTTCGGCGCGCTTTACTCGACATCGTGTCCATCCGATTTTTAATCTCTGCTCTTTCAAAATAATTGCCGGCATGTTCTGCGGTAAGAACGACAAAGTTCGGCGCTGCTCCGATCTATTTACTGGCTGTCATTCGTACTCGAATATCGTCGACAGACCCGTTTATTACTTTCGCTATTGCAGTTTTGACTTCCGATTCGTCGGTAAAGCTGTCTAAGTCTCGACTTCTATGCTCACGGTAGGCCTGAGCACCTTTCTACACTGTTGCTGTTTCTTTCAGTAGTTCCGGATTATGTCGCTTAGCTTTTGGGTTTTGCTTCCTTTGTTAGCTCCAGTAGCATATCTGCAGTCTTAGCTTCTGATTGATCGATAGCACTTTCATCGTCCTCTGATTTACGTTTCTGCAAGTCGCGAAGCACCCTCGGCGTAGCTCTCGCCTTCCGCTGGTTTGACCAACACAGCGTTTGCGCGAGTTCGCGTCCTTATTTTCGCTGATTTATTCTGGGGGTTTTTCCAGGCTTCTCCTTTTGCTTCGCTTTAGTGTCCGTCGTTCTCTCTCGTTTTTGCACTACCTTCTTCGGGTGACAACCTGAAATCTTCTTTTGCGTCTTTGTTCTTCGGCTTCTATTGTGAATCCTGCGCTGCTGGGCTTGTAGCGATTCTCTTGTGAAGAGTCGTTGTCGGCGTAGTGTTCCCGTTCCTCGCTGGTTTCTTCTGCTTTTCACGGAGCCTTTCAATTAACATTATTTTTACAAAGAATTTATGCATGATTTTGGAACAATACGACATTGATTTTAAATCGTCTGTTATATTATTATCCTATGATCCAAATAGTCAGAAGCATATGTTTAGCAAAAATAGACTACGGATTACCCATCTACGGACTAGCACCAAAAACAACAATAAAACCAATAAAAACTTTATTAAATACGGCACTTCGAATTGCATTAGGAGCATTTTGCTCAACACCACTAAACAACCCATATTTCGAAGCTAACGTACCCACAATTGAAACAAGAACCCAACAATTACAAGCCAAACTATTTAACACAATAACGCATTCATATGACACTCCCCTCAGAAAAATAGCAGAAAACATCACAAAGAACAAAACCACAAGATTCAGGACCTCTGCCGTTCACAAATGCATAAATGTCTGCTCCACATTAGGCATAAAGCCCTGTGTAACTAAAGTTTTGTCTAAAAGGACCACCCCCCTGGCACTTTAAAGAAGAAACAATAGATACGCACCTTAGATCCTTTAACAAATCGAAAACAGGCAAAGACATCTTCCTAAGAGAATTTAACGAAACAAAACACAAGTTAAGTAACCATACACCGACGGATCTTTAAACAAAGAAGTAACAGGATATGCAATATCCACTGATGAGGAAGTCCTTACGCTCGTCTTGCCCAGCTTTTCATCTGTGTATACTGTGGAGATAATAGCTTTACTAGAAGCAGTACAAATGGCAGTCAAAAAACAGGGAAATTATGCATATGCTCCGACTCATTAGCAGCTGTCGATGCTATTTAGAACATAAGCAATTCGTCCTTTTATCCAGCAACCATCAGAGCTCTCCTAATAAGATTTTTCCCAAAAATTAAAATTCTTTGGATACCGAGTCATGTCGGAATATTAGGGAACGAATATGCTGACGAAGCAGCGAAAAGAGCTACAACATCACCTCTTATCACATCTTCAAATATTAATAAAACAGACATTAATAGATACATAAAACATGCCTTCTCAAACAATAACATAAACCTAATTCAGCACACTTCACCCTAAAAATAGAAAAAAATAAAAAAAAAAAAATATAATATATTTTATATTTTTAAAAAAAACCACCAAAAAAATAAAATTAAAAACATATAGAATATAACATAATACACACAAACAACCAAACCAAAACCACAATAAACAACATTTTTAAAAAAAACAAAAAAAAAAAAAATATAAAAATACAATCATTATCAACCCTGGTATCAGTCCTTAAATGCAATCAAAACCAAAATCGACCACTACCTTAAGCAGTCAGAAATCAGTCGCCTACCAAGAAAAGAACTTGTAAAAATTATAAGACTTAGACTCGGACATATAAGGCTCACCCACGAACATCGGTTTTTACAAAACAATAGCAACTACTGCTACCTGTGCAACTCAACTGAACCTCTCACAATAGAGCACGTCCTAAACGAATGTATTTCACTGCTACAGATACCTTCTCCAAAAAACCTTCTGGATATAATTAAATTCCTTAAATCATCGGATATTATTCATATGCTCTAATTACTATTAATTTCAATAAGTCAATAAGTTCAAGTCCATCATTATATCCACCTTTCAAATTGTAAAAAAAAAAAAAAATTAAAGGAATCAGCCGAAAGCCACAGTAGCTATGGCTGTCCCCCTTTGTATCTGTAGTTTTAACTATAAGCATACAATATATAAATAAATAAATAAATTATTATCCTATGTTACAATTCAGTTTAATTTATTAAAAACAAATTGTTTAAGAACCAATGAGAACAAATTTTAAGTTTGAAACAATGAATAAAACTGTTTTCTGTTACCTTTAAGTCAGAGTTGATGTGTGTACCTATTAATATGATCAGGTGTGTATATATAAAATATTTATGAATAATACTATAATATTATTACTATTTTAAAATTTAATTACATTTCACTCTGAGTTACACTTGGAATATGTCTTCAAAATTATATGTTGATAAGGAAATCTTGATGGAAAAACGAGCAATAAACAGTTAGTGTCGCAATAGTTTAACACCTTAAAAAAATTATTTGAAAATTTAATAAATATGGGCCAAAGATATGGTAATATAAATGTCAAAATATTAAATAATATAATATAATAAAAAATATATAAATATAAAATAAATTAATAATTGATCGATTTACACTTACAACATATATTAATTATTTCTGATGGGCAACTTTTTTTTTCATAGTCTTCAAAAAATGTTAATTTTTTTGGACAGGCTTTACCGCAGTTTTTCCCGATTTTTAATAGCTTTTTCAGAATTTTACCATTGTGGGATGCAGAGATATAGCGATTGTTTTTTTTTTTTGTTGAGGTTGCTTATTGCTAAATACTTGATGGGTCTAAAACTAAATAAAAACTTTCAAAAAATATTATGTTTCCTTTACTTTGTGATAAAAATATTTGCGATGGTTGAACTGGTGAAAAAACCGCCGAAACTTAAGAAAAAAATTAAATCGCGATTTCTAAAAAAACGGCCATTTTGAGATTTTTCAAAAAAAGTTAGGAGTAATCCTCTTGATATTCTTAGTTCTCTTAAAAAGGTTTCATGATGGGACAGCCATTACTTTCCGCGAAACTCACTTCAAAAGAATCAAATTTTACTGAAATCATAGTAGGCTGTAAACAATAGTAATATAAAATCAAGCATTTTTATTGGGCATATTCTTTCTTTTTGGAAACACATCGAAGTCATCAGCGTAGAAATATTTCTTAAACATGAGATTTTCATTGTCGATGGGAATGACGCTGTGGTATTTGTGAGTACCTGGTACCGTTTTCGTATGGTTGAAGCGGACAGTCAACTCCTCTGCCACTTTCATTATTTCAGCCTTAGAGCCAAAAAATACCTCAGTTTTCTCCATATTCTTTTTGGCCCAATCGAATAACGCCTCCGGAGACAATATTTGGTCAGCTGTGTTTACGGCTTGAAGACTAGCCCGTGCTGCGTGTCTTTTTAATGTTCCTCCAATGCCGTCACAAGCGCCCTCTCCATGCGCCGTTCCAAAAAAGTGCCACTCCCCAGGAGTTCCAAAGTCTTTGCGATGCTTAAGGAGATTTGCAAAATTATACCGCTTCTTGAAATGTTGAGCGGCCCCGTCGCTGAAATAAATTATTTTGCTGGGAGCGAACTTTTCTTTTATGTATTGCTAAATTTTCTTTTTTTCCAATTTTTTGCCGTGCTTAGGATTAGGCGATGTCAATATTCCTCTTTCAAAAACCAAATTCTTGTCACGCTGTGATTTTCGGCGAGATGTACCAAAAATTTAGCTCCAAATTTTAGGAACAATGGTTAAAATGCGAATTTGCTCTGATTTGTTGATTCACATTCGGTGTCACTGGAGCACGATGCGGTATCATATATATGGGCATTTCCACAGTCGCGAACGCGACATTCGTACGCCTTTAGAGTGAGGAAAAATATAGAAGACAACATGAATTTTTGATTTTGTTTTTATATTTTGGTAGAATTTTGGCAGCAGTATATTTAGTGCAAAAGGTAGGTTTAGTCGATTTGACGATTAAAATATACTTAAAAAAATCATGGGATTTATCACGCGACAAAAATGGAAGTCGTTTTCGACTGCATCTAAAAAATTCTGGAATCTGCGAGAGTTAACTAATTATTTTGAAACAGTTAACTTTTATATAAATGGGGAATAATGCAGCTTTTTGTTGAGTGCAATAATATTCAATTATTTACATTAGTTTTGTTTTTATAAGTTTTAATATTATGAAGAACGCGACATTTATCACGCGACATCTAAAAAAAAGCTAACAGTGAAATGGACATATCTTCGGTATTCAGGCCAATTTTTTTATAGTAAAGAATCAGAAACGCTGTATATGCATTTTAGTATTTATTTTGATTGTTGTTTTCAATGTTGTGTTAAGAAAAGCCTTTTGTAAAAAACAATTTTTTTCAATTTCGGTGGACCTTTCTGTGGAAATGCCCATATGCAGTTTTCAATGGAAAGTGGGTTATTTAATTAGTATAAATCCAAATTGTCACCTCAATCTGCTTTTATTTAAAAAGTTGCATAAAATCCGCTGTCTACTTATAAGTGTACTTTAATGGCAACTAGGAGACTAAATTTTAGGACCGTGGTTTTATTTGGCGGGTATTTTTAGTCTTTTTTTCCCGTGACATCTCTAATCAACTCAAATTAGCGTTGCCACTTTGTTGAAATCCTTTTTCTTTTTTTGTTAGTACTTTCATGCCAAACGAAAGACAAGAGTTTATCTGTGCAGATCATTGATTTAACCAAGATGCGGAAATTTACGGCCTTTGCCTGTGGCACGGGTGCCGGCCTGGCTGCCTTCTATTTCCAACGCAAACAGTCAGTGGTTTACAATTCATGGACCAATAGCGAAAAGCCGCTCAATCCCTGTGCCGTGTGGGACCACAACTGGGACTTTCGTGATCCCAAGAGTTTGGTGAAACCGCAAAAGAACGATGAGCCCGAGGAGCAGAATCGCTATAATTGCGAACTGGAGAAAGTGAAACCAAAATGTGCACGACACATAATACTCGTACGGCATGGTGAATATTTGGATAAAGGCGAAAACGATGACACGCATCATTTGACCGAAAGGGGACGCGAACAGGCCAGATATACGGGTCAGCGTTTAAATGAGCTGGGCATTAAATGGGACAAGGTGATAGCCTCGACCATGGTGCGGGCACAGGAGACGGCGAATATAATACTACAGGAGATTGACTACGATGAGAAGAAAATGAAAAATTGCGGTACACTGAGAGAAGGAGCACCGATACCACCACAACCGCCGGTGGGTCATTGGAAGCCAGAGGCTTCGGTGAGTTGAAATTGGTGAGGGTTAAGTAAGAAAAACAAACTGACGCTTTCACTTGCAGCAGTTCTTTCGCGATGGAGCACGCATAGAGTCCTCGTTTCGACGCTACTTCCATCGAGCCACACCAGATCAGACACAGGAATCCTATACACTGATAGTGGGACATGGCAATGTCATACGCTATTTTGTGTGTCGTGCGCTACAGTTTCCGGCCGAGGCCTGGCTGCGTATAAGCATAAATCATGCCTCAATCACCTGGCTAACCATAAGTCCGTCGGGCAATGTGTCTATCAAGTATTTGGGTGACACTGGTTTCATGCCCGCCAAGTATTTAACCAATCGCATACCTCGCGAGGCCAAAAATGTGGTGTAGCAGAGTTTAACCACCAAGAAAATGCCTTTTTTTTTGTACATGAAATATAAAATTTTTATTTTTTATTAAACTAACAAAATTTGCTGCAAACGTAGCAAAAATTTGCGAATGTTTACATCCTGGCCAGAGCCACGCTTAAGTTCTACTTGCAGAGCCAGATTATGGATATGGGGAAAGGCTTTTTGTAGGCAAGAGGGGTGAGAGTTCCGCCAGTTTGATAAGCATTTGAAAGTAAAAATAGGTGCAATGAGCCAAATGTTTGTCTGCCAATTTGCAAACATCTGAGGAAAACACTTCCAAAGCAGAAGGGCTGTTAATAAACAGCTGCAGGGAGAAGAGTAAACCAAATACAGACAAGACTTGATTACGAGTATAAGCCAGTTCATCCACAAACATTAAATGCTCCAGTAAATGCAAATTAAAGCCACGTAGAAGAGTCAATAAATGAGACTCTTGATCCACTGAGTCCAGTAAATGTTTGAGCAAAGTAATGACCAAAGCCGAATGTACACCCGCCTGACGACGTTGAACCAACAAGAATTGACTGGCCAAAAAGTGGAATACATAATGTGACAGATCACCCGGCTCATCCGTTAAAAGTAAACTTAAATAAGGACGCGCCAAGAGTTTGGGCTGAGAGTTGAAACCAAAATGTGGAGTCCAATGGACTATCAATTGCTCCAAAGTTTTGCCTAAATACATATCCGTTTGATAGGGCAGCTTACCCACACCTTGTAGCAAAACGGGAAATATTTTGTAAACCATTTGTATCACCCTAGACTCGGGAGCCACTCCCGCTTGTAATTGATGGGTTAACAAAAATCTCACCATGGCCAAATGAAAGAAACACGTAGGCTTGGCTCTGACATAGCACAGGGTGGGGCAATTGTAAATGACTATGGCCAAAAAACTAAAGAAACGTCCACCCAAATCGGAAAGTAAACGTTCTGGGCTTAACCACAATTCAAAATTTAAAACATATGCATGAAGTTTAAGGCTAAGTTGCATGCGTTTATGGGCCACCGTTTGAGCTTGACGTCCCAAGGCTTTAAAAAAGTGGCACAAAGGTTCACGTTCACGTTCTGTACCCTCCAGGCTAGATGAATCCAGGCTCAACTCTCGTAACTCCTCCAATTGTAAAATAAAAGGTTTTAAATTTTGAACAGCCTCATGTTGAGCGGTTAATAACACCAAAGATTTGATCCAAACTTGTATTATAACTGAAGGAGTGACTGTACATGCTTTAGTAAGCAAATGATATAACAATTGAGCTGAGTAGGCTGTATTTAGAGGTTCAGGTCCTTGTAAAAGACTTATTATGAGCTTGAGTCTATTCTCCTCCTTTTCCATTAAAACAAAATCGGCAGCTATTTGAGGCAGCCACTGACTTTGACCATTTACATACTGTAATCTCATCAAGGGCATTAAGTGTACATTCAAAGCCTCCTTTAAAGCCAAAGGCAAGTTTTTATGTTCCATCATCAAGTGTATACTTTCCCAAACACGTTCCTGCATGGACTGTGCACTCTTTTCCATATAATTACTTAACCAGGGGGCTATAAGTAAATGTTCTCCCAAATTCAAATCAGTAGATGGATCAAAAATGTGTTTCAAACTGCCCGCATAAACAGCAGACACTTCCAAATCATTACGTATGGCAGCCAGTTGATTAATGAGCTTATTTACATAATCCTCCATATTTAATTTCCTCTCTTTATGTAATATTAAAATGGCCATATGTCCTTTGGCCACCATTAAACGACGTAAGGGCAAAATCTTATCATAGCTCAAACTTAGCCACATTTCTCTGATTTTAATAGCCAAGGTCTTAAAGTCTCCATGTGTTATTAACAGACTAAGGAATAGTTCTATTACATGATGTATGCCCGATTCATTCAAAGCCATTAATTTGGCCTTACTGAACTTGCTAAAGATGCGTCCCATTAGCTTTTGTGCCTGGCTGGGCATTTGTTTCAATGTTCTACCCATTAGCCAGCTGAACATGGTAAAACTATTCAGATTTAAATCCTTTAATTCCGTCTTTTGCTGCATTTGTTTATACCTTTCCACATAGGCCCAGCCACTTGAACAGTTCACCGTCAAATGTTCCTTTAAATCAGTTTGATTTACTTTAAAATTGCAATTAAGCAAACGATGTAAACATTCCCACAGTTGACTCAACACCTCCGTGTCCATGGGCAAAGGTTCCAGTAAACATAAATACACACGTCTTTGTAATTCATCCGGTTGGCAGTTAAGAAATTGTTTTAAAAGTTTAGCCGTTTGTAGCTCCAAGGCTGTACTCCGTATACTTAAGTCTTGAAGGTATTTACCCTCCTTCGAGTAATAATCCAGGCGTGCCAAACTTAGTCTCAGCCAAGCATAAAACTCTTGATAGCTTACATTTGACTCTTCAGTTGCCTGTCTCAGCATGGCCTCATGATACACTGTCCAAAAATCCATTTCCCTGTCCTTTAGCCATTGGGGTATTAAGTTTTTCATCATCAGCCACATTTCCTTTAAACATCTACACATAAATCCCGAGCCCATGACCAGCTCTGCACGTTGTTTGCTTTCATAATGTAGTCGGCCACATAATATCAAATCATCTAGCGTTCTCTCCAGTTGTTTCATAAATTCCATTTCTTTGTTTTGCCTTTGTTTAAACATCAAATGCAAATCCAGTAAACGCCATTCCATCACCCCATGATACAAATGATATGCAGCTGTCTCGCACTCATTACCCTGGTTATGTTCCGCAAAATATACTCTACGCCAGGCCTCCTTGTCCATTTGAACATTAATCAATTCTCTTAAATCATCCATTAATTGTGGGTCGTCTTCATTTTCATTTTCATCATGTAGCATCAAATGATAAAACTGTGTTACCTTTTGGCGTTTGGCATACCATCCCTTCTGTCCCACGGCTTCATACAGTTTTTGTATGTTTTTACTGTGTACATAGAAATTAGTTAATCACTCCTTGCTTTGATCTCTCCTTCTACTCACCAAGCCTCGCCTTGTAAATAGCCTTTGACCAGAGCCACCTGGCTTAGCTGGCCCAAATTGAAATCAAATTGTAGCTGATCCAGTTTACTTCGTGGTGGTTTGATTTGAGCATAACCATTCTTAATAAACCCTTCACTAGGGAATTGGGTTTTGAGTGTATCCCGTCCATTGCAATTGAATTCCGGCAGTATGTCCACATCCGCGTCCAGTTTACCCTGCTCGTGGCTGCTTAGTGGCTGCTGTTGCTGCCAGCATTGTGTGGCCTCATTAAAGGCACTGAGTATATCCTCATCGTCATCCGACTGGAATAGATCATAGTCCATGTTGTGGAAATGCAACTAAATTAAACCAACAAAAAATATAAAGCAAAACAAAGTTACACTTTGGCGGTAGGTTTTTTGTGCAGTGTTGCCAGATCGGTATGTAAGGTAGTTTATGCGAGCAATGAAATCGCGTTTTAAGTTATGCCCAAACAATCAGTTTTCAAGATATAGCATAAAGAGTGAATTTTGCAACGTTTTACGTGCTCAAAATCGTCCAGGACCATAATAAAAGAACTTAACTTAACCCATTAAGAGCCAAGACCATTTAAAACCAAATTTTTTTTATTCCATTCGTTTTTTTCTAACGTAAATAACATAACTAAGTACAAAAAAAATGTTGTTAAGTTGGTTTTTGGAGCTGTACTCAAGCGGGTACAATGGCACAATGTATAAGCTTATTTGTACTCATTTTTTGATGTATGAAAAAGTTGTAAGCACTCTATTTCTACGCACCAGTGGCGTAGATAGGGGGGGGGGATTAAGATGATCAATCCCCTCCCATTGAGTTCCGAATCGAAGTTTTAAGGACGAAGTCGAATATAAACAGATTAAAAAAACTAAAAAACTTGACTTAATTTTTAAAAGAAATAATTAAGAAAAGAATAAAACCTGTTAATAGTCTTGTATTCCTGCTTTCTTTCAGAAAATTATAAAAAAATTCCGACGATAGATTGTCAATTATGAACAATTTTCATGCAAAAAAATCGCAGGGTCATCCAAAATTTTTTTAACGACTTACCTCTTAAATTTAATTACCATTTCCAAGTTCAATGGTGACTGTCTGAGCGGATTGTGGAAACACACTTTTAAACTCTTTCACGCGGCTTAAAAAATCTTGCCTGCGGCGCTCCATTTTCCCATATTTCTTCTACAAAAATATAACTTAACTGACAACAATCGTTGAAAAATTTTGTGTTTGCGATCTTTGTTTTCGCTGGTGGAAATGAAATTGTTCTCTATATTTTAAATATTGCTCTTTTTGCAGCCAAATGTGGGAATTCGATTTTTTACGTCCTCCCAGATCCTTATCATGAGCGAGAGTTTTTAAAAAACCCTTTTCACCGAAGATTATTTGATAAATCAATTTTTTATGATGACTACTTAATCTGGCCCGCATTTTAAACATTATGTGCAACGATCAACCTAAAAGTTCGAAATTTAAAGACATAGAAAAGTGATAATTCTTTATAGTTCGCGGTTTATCGATGTATTTCTTTGAGCAAAGGTGGACCTATACTAGGCCTTGAATTCTTGGGGTCGTTCAAAAAATTCGTTGTTTTTGACGAAAAGGAAATCTGCATGTTTCAAAATTCTTTTCAAAGATACCATGGATGACCCCCGGCAATTATAAAGCCTGAAAATTTTTAATAATTCGTGGTCCATCGAAAGAATTTTTTTTTTATAATTTTCGGAGAGAAGGCAGGAGTTCTACAGGCCTGTTTCGGTTTTCACTTTCGACAAAAATACGACAAAAAATGTCGAATTCGAATTGGTTAAATTGATTGGGCTAATCAGATTACAACGTTTTAATTTGAATCCATCGAGTAAAGAGCAATTAGAAACTAAAGGATACGGATTTCCTTGGATGTTTAATAGAAAAGAGAACATGTAAAAAATTCGAATTCACTTTAGTGAAAACCGGAGCATGGCAACTAGACTTCTCCCGATAACTTTAAATAAAATCCTAAAAACCCAAAAAAAAAATGTTCAACATTTTGACTTCATCACCCCCCATTGCAAAAAGCTATCTACGCCACTGCTACGCACAGTTCTACGTCGCATTGTTCACGAGTTCATCTTATTTGATTATGGCATTGACGAGAGCGCAATTGCTTTATAAATCTTTTTGAAAAATGATTTTCTAGAGAAGTTGGTACACTGGACCTAGTTGATCTCTTATGTAATAATTATTTCATCATTATTAAGATGTGGGGAACCCGGGGGTTTTTCCTTCTTTTTTTTCTATAAAAAAACAATAAAAAAAAAAACGGGAAAAAAAAATTTTTTTTGGTACATGTATTTTTTTGTAAATTTTCACGGCTGAATAGTGGATTTTCAGACATTGCTAAATTACATTTCAAATTATTTTGTATTCTCCCACAAAAAAAGAAAAAAAAATAAAAAATATATTTAATAATTTATAAATTTGAGAGAATTTTCCCACCGTTGGGTCATATTTTCCAACACCTAAAATCACATCTCAATTTATTTCACTTACTACTTTTGCAAGCCGACTTTCAAGCCAATCGAATAAAAAAAGTAGGGGAGAAATGGGGGTTCTGAGCCGCTGGGGGTTGTGAGCCACTCGAATATTGGCCACAAAAAAAATTAATTTAAACTTTTTGTTTATGCCATGTGTCTCCCTTCTTATTACCTAACTTTTGGCAAGCAACCTATCAGTCTACACCTTTTTTAAGTTCGTGAACCAGAACTCGACTTTTTTTCAAAAAAAAAAAATTTTTTTTTTTCATTTTTGACTTGTGAATATTATACAAAATTTTTTCGTAATGACAAAACTAAGTATGAGGGAAATATCTTTGGTCAATTGCCTTTTTGATAGAAATATGTTTTTTTTTTGTAACAATTTCTTTTTGGTTATGTGACGTCACCAAAAAATAGTGAGATATGGGGGGTTGTGAGCCACTTTGAAAAAAAGTCGGTTTTGACTTTCAAAGAGAATATTGCAATGATGCGCAATAAAACAGAGGAAAAACTCTCCAAAGAAGTAAAAGAAAACATTGGAAAAGGCAAACAAAAGAACAGCCACAAGCAAAAAATGCTCGTATATTAAGGAAAACAAGCCTGATGCCGTCAATCAATTTTCACTCTTCATTGATATTTCTTCATTAAAAAAAAATGGCTTAAAAACACAATTTTGAACTTTTAGATGGGTGGCTCACAACCCCCACAAATTTTCAAAAAATCATTTTTTTCAATATGGGCATTTCCAAAAAAAGGTCCACCTGGACCAAAAAAATTAAAGTGGTTAAAAACACTATATTTGATCGAATTTTCATAGGGAAACAATCAAATTAAACTAATGTACGCTAATCTTACATTTACTAATAACCCAATTGGATATATTCGGTTTCACAGCCGTGCTAGCGCGATTTTTCTCATTTTGACATTAAATTTGCTTAATTTTTTGGAAAAAAGGGACTATAGATTACATGTACTTTCGCTATCTAAAATCTTTCTGATGGTACAAAGGGCTATACAAGAATGCATAAGAAACCATGAGAAACTATGCCAATGCAATTAACTGTAAGTTTTTGCTTCGCATTATAGCAAAAACCACATAAATAGATGATGGAAGAAATGTCACGTTCGACATGTCACGTATCGACAGAGATAAAAATTTTTTTACCAAAAAATGTACTCAAAATTTTTAAAACAAATAATATACATTTCAAAGAACTATTCATTCATAAGATTTTAAGATTATTTGGGCTTAGTTATTGTGCTAGGTTTCGCTAAGCTTTGTCTTTATATAGCTACTCGCGAAAACCACTTCTGTTTTTGTCACGTTCAAATAGCTTCAATTTTGTCATTATTTTGGAAACCGAATTTCACTTGATATACACTTTAACACTAATTAAAGTGCTTGCTAAGAGCTGTATTATACAGTAAAAAAGAATTAAAAATTCGATTTAATTTGACTTTTTTTTGTTTTCAATTTGGACGACGGTCACGGTTCGACAGAATGGAATTGCCCATATGAAATAAAAAAAAACCGAAATTTTATTTTTTAAAACTAGTGATGAGGAAAGTTTTGTGCATCTTTTACCTAAAATACAAAAATTTACAGAACGAAAATGTATTTATTTTTAAAGAAGTTATGTTCGAAAAACAAAACTATGATCACAACCCCCGCCTCCCCTACATTTAATAGTGAAATGGGAGAACAACAAAGAAACTATAGTTTTGTAAGTGAAGTAATTGCTTTTGCGATTCAAATATTGTCTTTGCCATGGTACAGATACGCATTGCGTCGAGATGCGTTGATTAAAAGGTCCCCAATAAGGCCTACGACAAGCATGAGAAACTTCATTAAACTGATGATATATTTCATATATATAATTACATAAAAGACAAGAAAAACCATGCTCTTTTTTCATTTATATTTTTTTTCCCCCTCTCCGACCAGCTAAAAACAGATATTTTTCTCGCCAAAAGTTTTGGCTTTAATTAGCTTTTTTTCTTCCCCCAAAATTGTCATCACTGGTTGTGACTGCGAGGAGTCAACGAACTATTTTTCCATATTTTTTCAAATTAAAAAATTCGCCTTAATGTTTGCTATTTCATAATACTATTTATTGCTCTTGCCCTCGGCCTGGTCGGGCACAGTTTCGGTGATCCATTTCAGATAGGGTAAGTTTCCATTTTGTATGGGCAGCGAGATAACCTCAGCAACGCTATATGGATGATTCTCACGGACGAAGGTGGTCACCTCATCGATGCGCTGGGTGCGGGTTTTAATCATCATGAGATATTCGTTGTCTTCGTTTACTTTGCCCTCCCACATATAGATGGATTCGATTTGAGGTAAAATGTTGACGCAGGCAACCAGCTTGTGTTCTATAAGGCCGCGGGCCAGCTTTTTAGCTGACTCCTTGTCCGGAGTGGTGACAAAGGCCACGCTGCACGAGGTGTACGGCACTTCTGAAGTATTGTGGCTCATGTTGCGTCGTGCACTGGCGAAGGTGTTTAATCCTCCAAATCGACTGGTAAGTGCGGCAGCTGCTGTCAAAATCAAACGCATTAAAGAGACTAGCACTAACAGCAGTGAAGCAGCAAAGTGATAAACCATCTGGCAACTCCTCATGACTGCTGTCTGGCAGCACCCATTAGCCCGCCCCATTTGAATAAATAAAATCGTTTGCTGTTAATACTGTGTCTATATATTGCATTTTTACTTTAATATGCTTAGGCTGTATTTTAAAATAAATATATTGTATGTATAATTGTTGTCTTCTGCTGTTTTGGTTTTTGTGTTTCCTTTTTTAACCTAATCATAAGTTAAACTAAACTAAACTACTACAAAAATGTAAAGCTGTCGCTTTAGTAGTTGCGAGTTCCTTTCAAAACATCTCTGTCCCTGGCCCCGGAAGGGGGCTTGGGTTGCTTAGGCACTTTCGGCCGGGATGGAAGTAGTAGAAGATTCCTCTTCCAGCTGAGCTGGCGGCTGCTGCTGCTGCTGATCCACACTCACAGTGCGTACAAACTCCGCCGAGGCCTCAACCACAATGGTGGGCAGCTCGTTGACTGTGCTGGGAGCAGGCTCAGCGCTTGGCACTGACTCGGGCTGGGCTTCAGCGGGACTGGGTTCAGGCTGTGGTGGAGCCAATTCCTGTACCACTTCCACAGCTGAACTCTGGCTGGGTTCCTCGGGTTTCGACTCTGGTGCCGCCACGGCGGCCGGTGTGGGCGATTTTGATTTGGATTTCGATTTAACACTCGGCGAGGGTGTCCTGGACTTGGAGGCACTTCTTTTCTTCTCCTCCTGCAACACCTTTAGATGCTGCTCGTGGGCACTGCGATCGAGCAGCACTGAGGTGGATTGCGGTGCAGCTGGACTGGCAGCCCGTTTGATCTCCTCAATTTTGGCTTCCAATTCTTTACGGATTTCCTTAATCGGTTTCAGCAGAAAGATGGGCACATCATCATCCCTACGCTGGTACAGCATTTCACCCTCGAAATCCAAGAGTTTATGTTTGCGAGCACGCAACAGGATGCCCACCACCTTGTCCGAGATGTAGTTGTAGATCTAAGCACATGGTAAGACATAAGTCAAGAGGAGTTCATTTCGAAAGGAATTGAGCGACTTACGTTGAACAGCTCGCCAAAGGGTATCACCCGCATTTCGGGCTCATCCTTGACCTCATAGCCCTCCGAATTGATGATTTGGCACAGCTCTAGCATTTCCTTCATCACATGCATATTGGCCTTTTGGCCACGCATCTCTGTCAGACTGCCGGCCAGCGGCTTGCCATACTGGTCCTTGGAGAAACTCGGCTTGGGCGATGTGGCGCGTCCATCGTGGGAGAAGGGATTCAATAACTGCGATTGCTTATGCTGTGTCGCCTGATTGTTGAACATGGCCACTTTGGAGGACAGTGGTGATTCCTGCAAATATAAGAAATGCAATGAAAATTTAAATTTTGAAAACTTGTTTATGGTTTGTGTGGGAGCGGGGGTAGCGGGAGGCGGGGTGTAGCGAAGCCAGACTAGGCTCATATGGCGTTGCCACCCTGTTATAAATTTGTTGTACAACTTCAAGTGGATTGCTAGTCTATTTTTTTTAAAGATTTTTTGTTTTAAATTATGTTTTTAAGCCAGCAATTTACTAAACTCACTGTTAAAACAGTCTTGACATTTAACTTATTTAACTTTACTTAATCAAAACAACCAATCTGGCAGCACTACCAATTCAAAAATTTAAATTTCTAACGCAGTCACCATATCTATTAATAGTTAAGCTTGGTACGGAGATACTTGCGAATACTTGTGCGAAATCTCTGCACATTATAGCAAGTGTGAAATAAGGCGCTTATCTCTAGTTGTTTTGTTTTCAAATTTAACTTGGCGGGGAAAATTTAAACTAATTAACAGCGAATAGTTATGGTGGCCCTTAATAATGCAATAGTTGCTACAATAGCTTTATGTGATTTGTAAGAAGCGGAACTGAAGGCACCTAGGGTTCGGAAGATCCAAGTGAAGGCAGATGTAAAACGTAAATAAATCGCCAATTATTAGTCGTTTGTAGGTTTACCCTAACCTTTATTTGTAATTTTTCAATAATTTGCTCCAATAGGCAATTGGTGCTCCTTGGACACGATTAGGGAAAGGTCTGAATCGACTGTTTTGGCCATGGCATCTCGATGTTATGTACTTATAATGCAACGGCATAGATTAGAAGATGTTGTCCACGACTTGCGGCGACAAAGAAGTCCCTAGTCTAACTATTGAAAAGTTCTGCAGCTCATCCGTACGACATACGGAATCGCTGCCGTTCACAATTGCATCATCTTGTGCTGGGCCAAGTTCCTCTCGTATGAGGAGCTAAGGTTCTTGAATAAAGAATCAGCACTTAATTGTTTATATGCATGGCATACGCACACATTCCTTGTGCCTACAAGTTGGTCAAAAACGACATGAGTGGAGCTAACTGCCACTTCACATCTCTGCCTCCTTGCTACCGCTTTCACTCTTGGCGTGCACAGGGCGCGCCAGCGTAGGCTGTCCTTTAACGAAGCCCAAGGCGCGTTGCATTGATCTCCTAGCAAAAACAATCAATTGAGAATAGCATCATTTAACTCAATAAATATCTTTTACTTTCCCAGATAATATTTGTCAAGCCGGCAATCATAATGCTGTTTATGGATGAGCTAGGGCCACCTTCTCCTCCAATAAAAAGTTGTTCGGCCTTTTAATGTTCTTGTATAGTTGTCCTACTCATTTTAAAACT
>JAEIFU010004195.1:0-18301 GCA_018904235.1 Lordiphosa stackelbergi | reverse complement strand
GTTGAATGGACCCGAGAATACAGGTGAGTGTCTCATTTGGAATAATTTCTTTAACCAAGTAAATTTCCTTTTTTTTGGGCTCTCCCCAGGTTGTGTGTTGTAAGAGAATCGGCTGGCTGGCGATTTGAAGTTTTCAAAGAATTTTCCCACTAGACAAGTGAAAAATTTAAAGTTTTATTTTTGGGCTAAATCCCCCACCCTCCAAGACCAAGATCAAGAAGAAGTGAAAAAGTGTTTTTTATTTTGTTACAAAATTTCAAGTTTTTCAAATGCTGAAAAATGTTCAAACGAGAGAAAAAGTCTCCCTGAAATAAATTTGGTTTTACGTTTCGATAAATGATCTTTTACGTCGTTTCAGATTAATCAACTGGCATAAATAACCCTGGACTTTGAACGTTGTCAAGTTATTTTAAATTCAGACGAAATTAGAACTTGACTTGGGTTTAAACGATTCTTGGTCAATTTACATTGATTTAGGGCAAAGATGGGCGCGTCGTGACGTTCCAAGGTAGCATTGCCAAAAAATCACACGTACGCTATAAGCATTGAAGCTACTTATAGAACAAGCAATTATTGTACCAAATTAATGCTTGTGCAAAGTGTGTATGTATATGTGTGCATGCCCATCTCTGATTCAGAGTAATCCGATTATTTCGTTTATCAACATATTGCTCAATCCATAAAGGGGTAACTCGATATGAAACGGTAAGATTCTTGACCCATTTACGCTAAGAACAAGATCCCCGCTTATCAGTCGATAAGTTTTTTTCGGGATGTTGTAACTCAAACCGGGAGCCAAATGGGGAACTATATGAAATTTATATTTTCAAACTAAAGAAATTTTTTGTCATTATCATAATCATTATTTATCATACTTGTTTAGCTTTGGTATGCTTTAACACAAATAGCTGAGCGGAGCTTAGCACATCAGCTTGGAAAATCAAGCGCACAGAGCTCTGCTCTTCTGTTTGTGTGCGGGGCCCTAGAGGGCGCTCGCACACATGCGGCTGAAAGATGAACTGACGAGAGAATTAACCACGCTCCAAGCACTGGTTTGATCTTTAAAAATCAGTTGCTAGTTCAGCTTTGTGGATTCAATCAAGCCTGTTTGTTTATTTTGACTTGCTGACGTACTATAATATCACGGTCAGCCGTCAGTTCATCTTTCAGCTGCATGTGTGGCAAGTTTTTACAACTTTTACCCACCGAGCCAAAATTTTGTCATTTTCGGGGGTGTTTTATGCACTTTGTTGCATAATAATTCAATTTTAAATCGTATCACCAATCAATGTCGCAAAAATTTTAAAATTTGTTGGCACTTGAGCAGGTATTAGTTTCCATCCCTTAATCCGCTAGCTATCGTGTAGAGCCACTTCGACAAAAGGCACTAGTGAGAAAAGAGTTAATTGCGAAATCTCCCAACCAAAACAGTAGAAATTTTGGAACACACCAATAGAAGTTTCTTTTGGCACTAAGAATTGGAATTCGTTTGGAATTTGGTTGGAAGTTTCTAACTATCCCCCGTTTATGACTTGTTGGAAAAAGTATGGCATTAACATAATGGGGTAAATCCCTTTAGCCTTGAGATCAGTTTGGGATCAGCTGTTCGCTCGATACATCTCTCTGGATACATTTGAGAATCTGTCCGTCTCTCTCTAACCAATGTGATTTCCTACTGGCACTATAAAGTATCTTTTTGGGCATTATCGTTTAGCATCAGCAAAATTGAGAGGCAGCGCAAAGTGTATCTCTAATACTCATTCTTCAAATATGTAAAGGAAATAAAAATAATTGCATATGGGCATTTCCACCAAGAGGTCAACCTGGACCAAAAAATTAAAAGTAATTAAAAACACGTTATTTGATCATATTTAAATGGGGAAATTATTAAATTGAACTTGTAAGCAAGTATTACATTTACCTATAATCCATTTGAAGATATTCCGTTTCATGGGCGTGCTAGTGCAGTTTTTCCCATTTTGACATTAATTTTGCTTATTTTTATACACTTGAAAAGTGTATTATAATTTTGCCCAGAAGTTTGCAACGCATAGAAGGAATCATCTCCGACCACATAAAGTATATATTTCTTGATCAGCATGACGACTATCATTAAACTTGTGTCGTTTTGTCTGTCTGTTTCTACGCGAACTAGCCCTAAGTTTATTTGGAGCTATCGAGCTAAAACTTTGCAGGGAGTCTTCTTTTACTGCACGCTGCCAATATGTCGGAACCGACCGGATCGGATGACTACTTCTTGTAGCTGCCATACAAATGTTCGTTCGAAAAATGGGTTTTAGTGAGAAAAAACTGGTTTTTTCTCAATATTATCGCTCTCAAACGCAGTCATGGGTAATATTGAATGTTTTTAATCTGATTTGGCGAAGTTTGGTCGAAGTCGCTAACCGTTGTGACAAGCTATTTCAAGTGTATCAAAACTTCGGTACAGACGAAGTTAGCTTTGCGTTTTTTTTTTTTTGATAAAAATGCTTTTCGAATGCCTTTAATTTTGTTATCTAAATTTTTCTGAGGCAACAAAAGGGTTAAAAATTATAAAAAACCATGAAACATGGATGGATAAAAACCAAAAATCTTTGCAATAATAAAACCCACTAAACTTCGTCTTAGACACGATAGTTTTTATACCCTGAAAATTTTAATACAAGAGTTTAAGAACAATATTTTTCTAAATAAAACCAACTTTCACAAAAATATCCGATTTTGACTAAAGCTTCCAAATCTATATAAAAGCATATAATATTAATAATCGCTGTAGTGAGACACGTTAACATTAAGAACAAAAAGTTTTTCTCATTAAAACCCACTTTTCGACCGATAGTTTCTATGGCAGCTATAAGATATAGTCAGATTTTACCAAAACTCCAAATCTGTATAAAAGCGTATAATATTAATAATCGCTGAAGTGAGACACGTTAACATTAAAAACAAAAAAAAGTTTCTCCTTAAAAACCCACTTTTCGACCGATAGTTCCTATGGCAAGCTATAAGATATAGTCATCCGATTTTGACAAAAACTTCTAAATCTATGTGAAAGCGCATAATATTATTAATCGCTGAAGTGGGAGACGTTTACATTAAAAACAAAAAAGTTCCTATGGCAGCTATAAGATATAGTCATCCGATCCCGTCGGTTCCGACATATTAGCAGTGTGCAGTAAAAAGAAGACTCTGTGCAAAGTTTCAGATCGATAGCTTTAAAACTGAGAGACTAGTTTGCGTAGAAACAGACAGGACAGACAGATGGAGACGGACGACTAAGCAATCGACTCAGCCCGTCACCCTGATCAAGAATATATATAGTTTATAGGGTCGGAAATGAATATTTCTATGCGTTGCAAACTTCTGGGCAAAATTATAATACCCTTTGCAAGGGTATAAAAATAAATATAATGATGGGAAAAAGTGATCGCGTTCGCAATTCGCGCTGCGAATCCTATTTGATTTTGGAATAAAAAAAATAAAAAGAATATTTTTCGATCAAATAAATACTATAATATAGTAAAGTTGTTCCAACATTTAAAATTAGTCGGACTATTTAGTTTTCACAGATTTCGCTAAGTTTTGCTGGTATACAGACTGCTAAAAACACCACTTAAATTTTTGTTGAGTGCGAATCGCTTGGTTAAAGCGTAGTATACACTTCCACCAAAGACTTGCCAAAACAAAAAACTCCATATAAAAAAAAACTCACAAAAATTTTTGTGCCAAAGCCCTTTGGCAGTCTCTTTGGTGGTAGTCCACACTTCCAACAAAAAGGCCTCAATTAAATACCGATAAAATACTAGATCCGTATTTTCTGTATTGTTATCGATAGCTCCCTGAATAATTAATTTTAATTATTTCAACAGGTATCGCACATTGTCGATACACAAATATGCGTCGTCGGGTGAAATTTGAATAATTTTCCCATCAATGATTGAGCGCAATTTTCAAAGCAAGCTACAAAACACCGTGAGACTTCAACCAAATTTAAACTGGGTAATAATTATGAATTTAATCATTACTAAATTGTCATATCTGCTCATCAGGGCCGTGAAGAACGCATGTTAATCATTTGTATTTACTGATTGTGAAACTTATAATTTAAAATCAAACCAAATACAACGCTCTAGGCAATGTGACCATATTACATGCATACATCTTACAATCTGGTCACACTGTCACAAAACAAAAGAATTGTCACTTTTGGTATTTTTGTTTTGGAAAAGTTGACGACGCAGCAAATTGTGCTTTTATGTTAAATTTTCTTTGTTTCTAAAGCTTAGTACTCAGACAAACTAAATCGATTTAGCTGGGTGTCAACTCCATATAAAAAAAGGGTGTCGGAAAGCTTTCGTAAAATTCCGACAGGCCTCCTACGCTCGGTCGAACTCAGACAAACTAAAATTTCCGTTCATACCCATCGGAAATCTCGTAGTGCCGCTAACTTGACAGGCACAAACAGCTGATTCAATTCCGATGGGGTGGTAGCAGAAAAAATTGTTTGTAATTTTTCCGACACCCACCCGTCGGAATGTCAGCAGCAAAAGCTCGACAAAAATCATCGATTGGCATAATTTGAAACCAACGGTAAGATTTTGCATTGCCCATGACTTCTACATTCCATATATCCACAAAAATCCCTAAATATTTGCAAAAACAATTAATTAAAATCAAATGCAAGCAAATCAGCGCAGTGTGACCGTTTCACATTTGGTGGTATTTTGATGAAGGGTGGTATTTTGGCGTTGAACAGTCACACTGCACCGTACGCTGGCCCACCCATCGGAATAAGTTGTCAATTCCGCTAGTGGACGATTTAGTTTGTCTGAGTACTAAGCTTTAGTCAAAAAATAACTCAAAGAGCGGAATCGTTGACCGTTTGGCGTTGCGTGTGCATGGAGCAGAAGAGCAGTCTAAAAGCGCTTTAACTTTATACATTTTCGTAACGGGCTCTAGATATCGTTGCTTTATGCTTCCTTTAGTGGTAAGACGCTATCTCTAGTTGTTTTGTTTTTAAATTTAACTTGGCGGGAAAATTCAAATGAATAAACAGCGAATAGTTTTGGTGGCCTCCAATGATGCAATAGTTGCTACAATAGCTATATGTGATATGAAATAAGCGGTAGTGAAGGCACCTAGGGTTCGACGGTGTTAGGTTAATCCTTACTTTATTTGTAATTTTTCAATAATTTGCTCCAATAGGCATTTAATGCTTTATGGATACGACTAGGGAAGGGGAAACTGAATTGACTGCGCCATGACATTACTCATCATCAGCAATCTAGTAGGAGGAGTTTAGGTTCTCGTGGCATAAGTTCGGCAAAACGACATGACTCCCACTTCACATCGTTGCCTCCTTAAGTTGCGATGGGTACGCCTCCATCGCTTTCACTCTTGGCGTGCTTATCACTCCAGCAAAGTACACTGTCCTTTAACGAAGACCAAGCCGTTTTACAATGGTCCCCTAGCAAAAACAAACATAGTGAATAACATATGTAATTAAACTCAATAAATACTATATTTACCTTCCTTTCCAAAGGCAGTCAACTATACTTTCCGAGATAATTTATGTCAAGTCGCTATCATAATGCTGTTTATGGATGAGCTTCCGCAAGAACCTTTTACCTTACCTTTACCGCCACATGTGTGTATATGTAGCGACGAAAAATATGTTTCAGATATATTTCACACCTTCGAAATCATCACTCTTCGCGTGACTATCGCGTGACACATTGACGTCGGGTGGCAACGCTGTGTTATCGATATGACAATTTCGCGCGTGAACTCCATACCAACTCACGAAACAGACACCTGCGGAAATCCGTGCGAAATCATTTTTTTTTATATGGACTTTTTCATTTCGCGGGTATTTCGCGGGTATCTCCATACCAAGCTTAACTTGACTATCGTTCATCCGATCTTCACCAATCCTTTGGAGGATCTTGGAAGGTACCATCCATCTACAAAACTGCAGGAGATATTGGCCGAAATGGAAAAGAAACTTCATCTCATCAAGTAAAAGGGGTTTATGTCCCATACATGTCGAACCTCTATCTACCATCTTGTGAAAATCCTTGCTGTTTCAGTTTATAGGCGTATTTTCTTTCTAAATGTTTTTTCTTTGGCTTCAATCAAGATTCCATCACTTATCATTCTCTTCGATTCTCCCTCTTGCAGACATAAACAAACTGTTGCTCAATCGCAAGTTCTCGCAACGCAAGGTGGTTGGTCAAACCACGGGAGGACAACAGCAGCCACAGCAGCAGATTCAGTTGACCAAACAACAGTTGCAACAGTTGGTTCAGCAAGAGGACGATCTGGTAGCCACCACAGTTGGCAATGCGGGCGATCAAATGGACTCGGTTGAGGCGTTGCAACAGCAGCAGCAGCAACAATTGCAGAAGCTTAGCAAAGTCATCAAAATGTCACCATTTCCCCTGCTCGTCTCGGATCTCAATCTGCAGTCAGGTCAGCAGCAACAGCAGCAGGGCGCAAGTGGTCAACAGAAGTCCAACTCGGCTGCCATTGCAGCGAATCACAATTACAGCCTGCAACCGGCCACGGCCATCATCAGCTCGCAGGCAGGTCCCCAGCAGGCCAATAAAATATTCCTCACCAGCAGCAATAGCGGAGCAGGAGGTGGCGGAGGCAATTTCACCATAGCCACAGCAAGTGAACTGCAAGCCGCCGTGGCGGGAGGAGCCCAAAAGCTGCACTACAAGGACCTGGCCAACTCTAATCTCAAGCTGAACTTTGTGAGCACAACGGGTGGAGGAGAGGGGCCACAACAGGTGGGTGCCACCACTGTGGTCTTGAACAAGCCGCAACAGCAGCAGCAGACAACGGCGCTGGGTCAGCATCAGAAGCTCAAGACGGTGGCCACGTCCAATGCCCAGCAGCAGGCGGGCGGAGACAAACGTGTGCTCTATACCAGCCTGTTGAATGTGAAACCGCTGCAGAAGAACAACTCTGGGCAAATGCAAATGCAGTTGGGACCGGGTGGGCTGCAGCAAGTGTTGCGTGGACGTCTCAACAATTCGGCCATCTTTACCAGAACCCTGCCCTTGGGCACCACGGTCAACAGCACAGGCGGTAATGCAAGCAATGCGAGCGGAGGAGGCGGAACAACTACCACCATCAGACAACTGGTCTCCACTAATGCCAACAATGTCAGTGCCAACGATGGAGCTCTGATCAATAACAAGGAAGTGGGCAAAACACTGACCGTTGAGCAGGTGATAGCCAGTGCTAATAATGGAGGAGTGGTGCTGCCCACCAGCCAGAACAACAACAATAACAATGGAGGAGCAGGAGCAAATGCCACCAATGCTGGGGCAGGAGCAGCTGGCGTAACTTCCACCATCAACAGATGAGACACGGAGCCTAGCTAACATCGTGTTTGCTCTCTTAATCTGCCCAGTGGCACATCCCTTGGCTTGATGCTCGCCCTGGGCCAACTTCTGCAGCCGCCTCCACAATGCTGTTGCTCCCTCTGCCTGGTCAAGCTGGGCAAGCAGACCTCGGCCTAGACAACAACAACAGCCCCAATTATATAGAATATATATAGAATTTCATAAATAAACGAAGCAAGAATATTCGGTGTGAATATGAAGAAAAAACATACAAAAATCCACAAAAAAATTGAAAGGAAAGGAGACTTCATTCAGAAATTCAAAATTTGTACCATAGCCAGCCCCAGCCGGAGCGCGCTCAGATTCAAGACTTTCTGGAGAGGCTTTCCTGCAGTTCTCTCATTCGCTTAATTTTTAATGATTTAGGTCTTATTTTTCAAGATCGCCCCACACAAACCACAAACCATCGATTGAATCTTTGCCTGCCTCTGGCTGGAAGAACCCCAAACTAAAACTCATGTGTTAAATAGCAAACTGTACATATTCGATTAATAATAATAACAATAATAACACTAAAATAACTACAAAATATGTTTAGTAATACGCCTAATGTAAACCCCTCGGATCGTATGGTCCCCATACGATTGATCCCCCCTCCCCAAACAAATTGGGCATGATATGATTGTTCTACTTCAGGCTCAAGCCGTTTCAGAACCACGCGCTTTAGCAGAGCTGGTCGAACGACCCCGCAACCCGCGCGGGCCAGCCGAACCAGCCTGCAAAAATTTAAGAAACAAAACAAGAAACACATTTTTCAATGTACGTAAATTAAATTAACTTATCCTGTAATTTAAACTACAATTTAGTTATTTTAACTATGCAAGTGGATGCGTTGAGGTACTTCAACTGAGAGAAGAGAGAGAGCCAGTTAGTAGCGAGAGAGCGTAAGGGAAACACAACCACACTATTATTGTATGCTATTATTATTATTTTTATACAAGGTAATACTTTTAATTGTAATTACAACCGCAAGAAACAACCACAGTAAACATTGCTCCGCGCAACACCATAATAATAATAATAGATATAACAATAATAATACTGAGTAAATATTTTAAATCCAAAACATTAAAAAAAGCATAAAAACATAAAACAAAAATAAACTTAAAATCTATGTAGTTGTACTTTCTTTTAGTATGTAAACATCTAGACATGTAAGCGAAAGCAAAAGCGATAATAAATGGAAAACAAATTGCAAACTTAAACAACAACAAACGCAAACACAAACAAAATTCAATAAAAAAAAAACAACACAACTATGGCGATTTCTAGTAAAACAAAAAACCAACCCATTTGTATTTTTCTTTTTTAAGGTGCCTAACGCAATTATACGATATTCGAAAAGCTGAAATCGATTGATTTTCAAGAAGAAAAAGTCCCTACAAAAATGTATTTCAATGAATTATAAATCCAGAAAATTATTTGAAAAGTTGGCAGATTTTGCATGGAGTTGAAGCTAAAGTTAAAGCAAATAATTCGCTGCCTCGGAACGTCACCTTTACCAGCTATTGGCGTCAGCTGTGAAGTTAGTAATCATGAATAAGCTCCTCAAATATGTCCGTTTGGATGTGGCGTTTAGCTGTAGACCCCTTTCTCTAGAAGAACACAAGTCAAGAGATTCCTTATTCCCTATTCCCTTGGGACCTTGGCTTTACTTTGGCTGTAACAAAACAAACTTTTCGTTAAACTGTAGGCCCCTTTCTCTAGAAGCAGATAAGCCAAGAGTTCATATTTTCCCTATTCCCTTGGGACCTCAGCTTTACTTTGGCTGTAAAACAAATTTAACAAAACTTAAGCTTTTATCCAGATGAAGAAACCCTATATTTTATTAAATAGACAGCTGTTCAAAAACATTCAGATTTCAAAGCTGTTCAAAATTGTTTCTATTCATGTGAAGTATAAAGCCAAACTAAAATTTTTATCTCACCTCAGTACCGGCCCCTAAAATTTACTTTAAAACTGGATATGTTAATACATTTTGGTAAAATGAACCCCAAACTAAAAATACATTTTGAAAGCTAGTTTCCAAATACGGTTAATAATGTTTACTGGCCTGGGCGTCTTAAAAGAACAAGTTGTATGTTTGTAGATCTACACTGTTTTTGAACTAGCTTATTGCTGGTTTATTTATTGGTATAGCTCTGGTATCATATGTATTTAGTTCTTGGTCAACTTTTTTATTATACCCTTGCAGAGGGTATTATAAATTTGGTCTGAGGATTTTCAAGTATAAAAGAAACTATTTGCAAACCTTTAAAGTATTTTCACTTACTTAGTTCTTCGCACCATATCGTCTGAAGGACAACTGATATATGTCGCTCTTGTTGGAACATGAAAACCAAGCTGTAAAGTTAAATAAGAACATTTTCTTATCTCACACGGAGAATATAAAAGATATCAATATGAAAATTTGACACAACATAGATTTCGACATAGCTTCTGCATCATTAAATCAGAAGTCGTGTCTTTTTCGGACGTTCGACTTGGAAAGTAAAACTAGAAAAATTTTGTTAATGCGACAGATTCTGTTTGGTACGCATGTGTTTTTGCAAAGTCAGCAGCTTGGTCATTTGTTGTTGTAGTGCACACAAACACACAATACTGAATACTGAGTATCGAGTACTGTACATCAAATACTGAGTATCGAGTTCCAAGTATTTAGCTCTGAGTGTCGACTACTGAGTATCGACAACTGAGCATCGAGAAACGAGAACTGAGTATCGAGAACCTAGTACTGAGTAGCGAATATTGAGTATCGAGTACGGAGTACCGATTATAAAGTACCAAATATCGAAAACAGAGTATGGAGTATCGGTAGTTGAGTATTCAGAATCGATGCACACACACTTAACGCAAGTATTGAAATTTCAAATCATCGTACCGTGCTTCCCATGACACCCACTCTTTTTTTGAGTTATGACAATATTGGGAGTATGATCAAATGGATCGGACGACTATAGCGTTTAGTGACCATAGGAAAGATGTGTTTGACGAATGGTTCCAATCAGTGGAGTAGATTTATCACCTTATTCCACCCCCATTGAGTTCAAAAATCGGCATAAAAGGACAAATTAACACAAATTCGTAGATAACCAGAGAAAACATCGAATAAACTTGACTTCATTTTGTAAAAGAAATAATTAAATAAATAAAATTTTTAAGACCCACAAACAAAAATGTAGAAACGTTTTCGATTCCGATCAAATCATGCGGAATCGGAATTGTTAAATGTACTCGCTTCCAAAAACCGACTGTGTTCTTCGGCTTTTAACTTCAAAACCCCGTTTACCTTCAATCGACCCTCTTTGTGATAAAAAGATGCGCCCGAATTCTTTAATCGTTCTTTGAAATCACAGCCCTTAGATTCCGCAATAGAATTCGGAAACAGACTGATACTTTCAAATATTTTGATCAAAAACGGTTGATATTGTAAAGTCCTTTGGCAGCGATTGTTCAAACAAATGATTTTCACAAGAAATACTTATTCGGGGCTGCCACAGACCTCCCTAGAGATTTTAGCTGATTTCGGTTGGTTTTAGAAAATCAGTTAACTCGCAGCCAAAAGCCCAAAACGATATTTCACCAAAAGCAAGAACGATGAAACCAAAGCAAAATAGTATGTAAGAGACTCGTCGCGCTTGCTGCTGTCGAGCACAAAGCGAACACAACTTTTGCTTCGACTTATGAACGGGACCGAATCAACAGCAAAATCAAAATGAAAATTTATGAAGCGACGACTGCAGTCGCTTCTTGCTTTGGTGAAATATCGTTTTGGGCTTTTGCCTGCAGCTGTCGCTTTTGTATTTTGCAAAAGCAGAAGCAGAATCAAAAGCGGACGAAATGAAACTTATGGCAGTTTTTTAAACACTCCTAAAAATAGGGCTGAATCTCGCACCAAAAAAGTTATTTTTATTCATGGGTTTTTTTGACGTTTAACTGAAATTTTTTTGATGGTGTTATCTGTATTATAATGCATTTTTAAATTATAGTTCAAATTTAAGTCATATTCTCCATGTAAAAATTTGTTGGCGCCAAACATGAAGTATAACTTGCAGCCCTTAATCCGCTGAGTGTCAAGTAGATGGCGCTACCATAGACAGAGGGAGCCACTGTGAAAAGAGCTTTGCTAAATCTCCTAACAAATCATGGGAGGTTTGAAACCCAACAATAGAAATTTCTGTGGCACCTAAGAATTGGAATTAGGTTGGAATTTGGTTGGAAGAGGTTTCTGTGGCACCCCCAATTACTTTTAAATGGTAAAGTCTTTTGTCTTGTTTAAACCCTATCTTTTCCAAGTTTGGTCCAAATCAGATTACAGGCTTGAACAGCTTGGGTACTCACTTACAGCAAAAATAAATTTTTTGTTAAAAATTTAATGAAAACAGCAGTTTGTATATACAAAACTGTAGATTCAAAGTAAGCTTTCCTCTATACTTTTTGAGATATTCCATTGAACCACTGTTTGAGCTACACATATTCATGTTCAGTAAACGAAAAGCCCCATTGAGAATAGATTTGGCAAAGCTTAACTTCAATGTATGAAATTGGAGAGGCTTATGTGTTGAATTGATATAAAAGTTTAGCGTGTTGTTATAAAAATACATAAAAAAGTATCTTTGAAAAACAAGAAGAGCTTACACAAAAAAAAAACGAATTTACTAATTTCAATATTTTTCATTGGTCATCAATTCATTCACCAATTTCCGGCTTTGATTTTAGCCCAAAAGTTTTTCCATTTACACATTTTTTTAATAAAAATTTTTGTTTATAAAGAAAAAGGAAAATGTTTGTTATTCCTAAAAACAACGAATTAAACAAACTGATACTTTTACACTGAAAATTTGTACTTACTCTGCGGGGATTCAAACTCGGTGCTCTTGGACTGAAAACACGATTGAAATGACGTCTTCGACGGCTGCTTCATTGTGCGCGTTTAAGGGAAAGCATCTAAAATGTTACTTGTATTGAATCTGCCTAAAGCACACCAATAACACAGTGACACATTTTTCAACTCAAAAAAGTTGATACGGTCGAGACCCAAAAATTCTGAAAGGGTATGATGGTAGTATAAAAACCCTGTCGGGGTTTGCTCTGATTAGCTGCCGTTTTCTTTTTATTGCACTTTGAACTTTTCAGCTTCAGAGTAGGATTATTGATTCCATATCTCGTAAACTATTATGAATTTTGCTTTTATGTCTTTAGCAAAGTTTTTGCTCTTGGCTTGGCCTACAAAACATTCCTTTGTAGCAAATCAAAAAAATTACATCTTCATACTCAAAATTACAAAAGTTGTCAAAAAAAAACAAAGTTTTTACCACTTTTTTACAGTTTTTCAACTATATCTTGAAACCCGTTACAAATTTGGACAAGTAAAGGGGTACGAAATTGTAGCTTAGACCAAAATAAACAAACCGTTTGTACGAACAAACTTTATTTAATTACTCTTTCATATAGTTAATAGCCAAAAAACATGTAAAACTGTCATAAAAATGAAATTATCGGTGAAAAAAAGTAAAAAATTAAATTTCTTTAGTTACAATTTTTAACTAATATTATTTCACTATTTTATTGATTTAATACAAAGCAATCGAAATTTTTGATTGATCGAAATTGTGATTTTTCGAGTTTTGATTGAATGAAGGACCTATCGAATCGATTTGTTAAGTTCCAATCGTTTGTTTATTAAGGTCTTAGCTACGTTTTTGTCGTTCATTGCTTAGTCAAATTCGTTACAGTTTTCAAGACAAAGTTATAAAAACCTGGTGATTTTACGACATTTTTGTAATTTTGAGCTTAAAGATGTGAATATTGTGACTTGCTACTTAGAAATGTTTTGTAAACCAATCCAAGGGCAACAACTTCCTTTAGGACGTCAAAGCGAAATTCCAAATAGTTTACGAGTTATGGAGTTGCAAATGTAAATCAAAAGCCGAAGACTTCAAAGTGCAATACCATTGCACCCTTTCAGAATTTTTTGGTCTCGACCGTATCAACTTTTTAGTGTTGCACAGTGTAATTGCTTGTTTGGAATTCTCAAGTTCGAATTCAATTCTCAGCTAATGTAAACGGTGCACTTGAAATTTGCGTGGCAGAAATCAAAAGTTCTAAAGAAAAAAAATTGCTAAATCAATAATTTTTAGCCAAAGGCGGAAAATGTTTTTTGTGAGTCGGGGAGAGTTCGTTGTAATGATAGGGGAGAGCTAATTCCAAAATGTTAATCTCCTATATTCTGTTCTTTTTTATAAGATGATAAGGTAGTGTTTTATAGGTGTTAGTTTTTCTATTCGAATCTAAATTTAGTTTTAGTAACTTGCCGAAATAAAATCCCAGGTACGGGACTGGAACAGGAACTTGTTTAGTTTCCAAAACTCTCGAAATAGTCCCAACGTTATCAGAAACTATTTTAATTTCTCCACTAATTCCAAATACTTACTGTACATTTTACTAACCCTTAAAAGAAAATAAGTATTATTAACATTTTTCATTACTCCATTTACTTTGCAAACAAATTTTAAATTTTCTTCCAACTTCTACAATAAGCGAGTAAAATCTTAGAAGAAAAATGAATACAATTTCGGTAAAATTTTCAAAATGTTACAGGCAAGGAACAATTTTAAGTTGGTGTGATCCTATAAAAAAGAGTTGAATCTTAGAGGAAAACAATGTATACACCTTTATAATACATTTTCGGAGTAGAACAACGGATCAAATATATAGTAAAAATATTAAAAATTTTCATTTTTCTGAACTTTAAAATTATATGGTCATGTGTGATCCCAAAGGACTTAAAGTCAAATTTAAGAAAGGAAGGGCGGAATGATTTTGTAAAGATTTCTCAAGATTACAGCTCTCACATCACATTAGTATATCTAAAAAATTGTTTTAAAACTTTGATCACATATTTCACAAGACCCTTTAAAACTTGCAAAATAATTTCAAAATCCTAAATAAAAAACAACTTTGAACAGAACTGAGAACTTAGATTATCAGACTATTTCCCTGCAAAGAAGTGTTGTATAATTCAGTTAGAGCACCATTCCATACTGTGAAAACTTGCGCTATAGAAATTACCTAAACACACACACATACACACGATATGTATATGTACTTCTGTCTATATAGTTGTATGGCAAATATGCATGTTTGTACCTTGAAAAACTTTGTAAAATAACAAAACTCTATTAATTTTATTTGGTTTTGTTTATCTTTCTTCTTTACATTTTACAGTTTTGCAAACTGCAATTACGGGTAAAAGAATAAACTGAATTTTCTGCATTTTCCTTTTGGTTTTTCAGTCCACAGTTTATGTTTTTGGTCTGTAAATATGCATGTAAGTCTAATGAAATTATCATAATAATCATATTTTTTATATGTACTTAACAGTTTTTAACAATTTCTTCTACTCCACTGGACAAGAAGTGTACCCCCATAGATACTTAAAGATCGATATATATATATATAGACATATATTAAACATAAATGTGAAATTGTTTACAGCGAAGCCGATTACTCTAGCTCACTCGGACTTATATATACATTCAATATAGAGAGCCTCCCCTATCCCCGCCCTTCCTTTTACCACAATAACTCTAACTGATATGTTAAACTACCAATCGAGTATTAATAGCTTAAATAATTACATAGTCTCTCCGTCATTCTCTCTCTCTTGGCAAAATCCCCGGAATTTCGAGTCTATATATTGTTAGTAAATCAAATAAGTCAACTGGAAACGCTTGTTGTGGTAATTAAGACAGAAAACCCAAAATTAAGCATTAAAAATATATTGATCTAATCTACAACTTGGTACACTGTAATATAACAAAAAAACTGAAGCACAACCTATATAGTATATATATGTAATGCATAATAGACATTTTCATATAAAATAAATTAATGTTTATAAACAATAACAAATGGCATAAGCGATTTTAACTGTTTCCCTAAGCTAACGATTACCGAAAGACATCAAATTTAATCATTTAATTATGTGTAATTATGAATATCGCCCCTCCCAGTCGCCCGCCACCCGCCATTTCCCGCATTTCCCATCCAGTAAGAATTTCTATGGTGTATATATGTGTATTACTTATAAACTTAAACTTGGTAATCAATGGTGATGAACGAATACGAAATTTACGAACAACTAAATGAAAGCTAAACCAATTCAGAAACAAAAAGGCGAAATAAATAAATGCAATTGAAATGCATGATTATGACACATAAAATTAAACACGGTTTTTATTTGTAGAAGGATGAAGGGTGAGCCCTTTGGGGTGGAATCCGAAAGGGCTCTTATTTAGATACAACACAACTGAATTATTTGGTGCAACTGCATTTTGGATGACATTTTAAAGTTGAAAGGAAAAAGTTGTGATCACAACTTATAAACATTTTAAGGGGAATATCAACAGAACATAAGAGATAGCGAAGTCGAAAATATACATATAATACCCGCAAGCGCAGCACAATTTATTATGATCACTTTTGCATTCAATTTGAAGCCTTGCACTCATTTTTCAACCTAAGTCAATCACAAAAAAAAAATTAACCAGGTACAAAATATATTGGTCAATTCATATTAGCCTTAAAAAAAATAGTTTGTATATTAATTATAACCCAAAAAAAAACAATAAATCATTTAAACAAGTCAATTTGCATGAACTTGAAACCTTTCATTATTTACTTAAATGCCAATAACTTCCATATTCTTGAGTGGGTTTAAATCATGTGGCGTTGTATTTTTATATAGATAAATCTCAATAGTAAAAATAAAATAAATTTTACACAATTTTTTTCGAGGGTGAAAATCGCACTTAAAATCTAGATTTAAAACCGAAAAATTATAAATTTACATGCAAAGTTGACGATTAAAGTCTTTATAACGCCGAAATCAAGCACCGGATTAAGAAGTGGTGTATGAATAAATGATAGGATGTTTAATTACCTTCCAAAAAGGAATGACCATTTTATAATGAATGAACCGATACTGAAAATATACACGTTTTTCTAAAAGTACTTTTTTTCCAATCAAAAAACTAGCTTATCCGGAATTTCTCGAAAACGGCGCCACGAAAAAATATTTGGATTGAATTTTTGGACTCAGCAAAGGGACTTACATATGAAATGACTGCCAAATGGGTTCGGAAATGCTGTAAACTAGTGAAACCAACTCCATATTACTAACTTACTGTTTAAATCTCAAGTTCATAGCTTAAATAACTTCTGAGATAAAACACTGAACCACTTTTGATCCGGTCTAACCCCGGTTTGATTCCGGTATTGAACCAGTTAAATATCAAACTTTATTTTACCAACGTACAGTTTAAATATAAAGTTTAAATCTGAACTATTTCCTACATTAAAATCGTTTCGTTAACGGCCCTGAACCAGTAAAATATCCGACTCTATATTGCCAACCTACAGAACAGAATTCAAGTTCAAGATATGGCTGTGAAACACTTTTTAACCGGCTCAAAGTAGGTGCTATACCGACCCTAAACCAGTAAAATATCCAACTTTATGCTACCACCCTACAGACCAGATTTCCAGCTCATAGCTTTAATAACTTTTAAGATATGGCTCTAAACCACTTTTAAACCGATTCGATACCGGTTCGATACTGGTCCTGCTCCAGCTAAATTTCCAACTCCATATTCCAACCTACAGACCAGTTTTAAAGCTTATAGCTTAAATGACATCTGAAATATGGCTCTGAACGCTTTTTCAACCGTTTTTATCCGCTTTTGAATCGGTTCACAGACTTCAGATAAACCCTATGACTCTTGCCTGATTGGCACAAACATACTGTGAAAATTTCGTGAAAATCGGTTCAGCAACTTAGACGCCTAGGAACAAACATACATAACCCACCTTCAATTTAATGTATAAATCTCAATTCCGATCCCGAATTTGCATAAAGCGTTTTTCCATCATGACAGCACGAAGAAGAAAAATTTAAAATTAGATATCGAATAACACAAACGGCATTTAAAGAGCATTACAAAATTACAAATCAGCATTATTTAACCCATTTTACCCCGCGCTGCACGAAATATTTTATTTGGAGATGAAAGTAATTTTCTTGAGTAATTAGGACATTCGGTTAACATGAATCTGAAGTCAAAAAAGTTCTACCTATGATAGTTTCGCCAGGTGAGACTGTTCGACTAGTCGAACAACGGCGGTAGGGCACTATTTAGATAACATGTATAAATTCATTTCCCATACACCAAATGTTGCTTAAAAGATGTAAGTTTTTGTTTAAATTAATTTTTTATAGAATTCTACTAATTATTTATTTAAAATATTAAATTATATGTAGTATACTTGATTCCCACTTATGGAAGGCGGGATTCAAGTGCAAGTTATCCAGAAAGATACACCTGACATTTTTAACATCATTGCTGTGTAAATTTAGGCCGATTTATGGTCTTATTTATAAGGCTATTCAGTTTCCACGTATTCACTATTGAAGATTCTAGGACAGCTAACCGAAGAGGCCTCCACCTCTTCTTTTACACTATTGCAATATCAAGTAGTGCGATGTAAGAAAATTATCAAAATATAGTTGATGCGGGCCTGGAAACTCTTAATGGCTTGCCATGTAATGGATAGAGGCTCCAAAACCAATATTTTTATCATTGGTATGGCAGTATATCAACGAATGATGAATCCGGTGGAATCCGCCAAGCACCAGCACTTGCTTATGCAAGGATTGTTGTTCGTGTGTAAATTTTGCGGATCCGACGACCAAATTATGGTATGGTTTTGTTCATGACAAGACAAATGTACATCGAAAACCCCAAATAGCATTAATTTGTTGTTTTTTTTTTTCAGGGTGTGCGGAGTTTTGCATATTGGTTGCTATGATTGAATCTATCATTATC
>JAEIFU010004194.1:0-18317 GCA_018904235.1 Lordiphosa stackelbergi | reverse complement strand
CCGTCCGTCCGTATGGACAAACAGATCTTAGAGATGGTAAGAGACAGAGGTTTGGCTGTATGGGACAAATACCCTATACTTGCAGGCAGATCAAGTTTATTTTCAATTTTTGCCACGCCCTCCCGCCCCCGCAATTTTGAAAAAAACGTCATATCTCACACAGTTTTATAGATAGATGATTTGTACCTTCTAGAGAGAGTTAGTCAATAGCAATATGTATCGATTTGCTGAAGAAATGATAAAGATCGGATGAGCGATTCTCAAGTTATGAGCAAATAAGTAAATCACCCCCCGCCACCCCCTCTCACCCTATCACAACCGCCGCACAATGTTAGAGAGAGAGAGAGAGAGGAGAGATAGATAGAGAGAGAGAGAGAAAGAGGGAGAGAAACTTAGAGATGCGCGCAGCAGCTGCAGTGCATTCAGCTCCTTCTCCACACAGAGAAAAAAATGCAAAACTTGGGCTTTCTACACGTTTCGACCGGGATTTTCAACCCATTACTTTTGTGTAGCTTTTCTGCACGCCGCATGTTGAAATGAGAAAGCTAAACGCGGCGTGCAGAAAAGCTACACGCGCCGTGTAGAATTTAGAAAGCCACACGCGCGTGCAGAAAACCTACACGCGCCGTGTAGAATTCAGAAAGCCACACTCGCGTGCAGAAAACGCTACACAAAAGTAGTGGGTTAAAAATCCCGATCGAAACGTGTAGAAATCCTACATTTTCGTGTAGCATTTTAATTTTTTTTTTTTTACAAATTTATACTCTGGTAGATTTGAAATCCCGGCCCCTTGGACTGCAACACGATTGGAATGATGTTTTAGACGTCTCCGCCACGTAACGCGTGTAAGGCAAGGCCTCTAAGACATTACTTGTATTGAATCTGCTAAAGGCACAATCCAATATTTGCTTGCTTGTAATTCTCGAGCTCTAATTCAACACGCAGCGTTTAGATTTTGATTATCCAAACGTACATTTAGAAATCCCACATGTCACGTGTGACAACCAGCTTGCTAAACGAAAAATATAAGAATTCAGTACTGATGTGGAGCTACATTTTTCGTGTAGAATTTCCACACGCGCGTGTAGGATTTCAATATCCAAACGTTAATGTAGAAAACCTAAACGTCCGTGTGGTATTCATATTGCTGCATGAAAATGTAGAATTATTTGGGGAAATGAGCTGATTTTCTAATGTTGTGTAGACTTTGCCTTTGCACACACAGCATTTAACTTTTCTATATTTCCATTTAGATTTTTGATTTCTACACGTCGCGTGTAGCTTTTCTGCACGTCGCGTATGGCTTTCTGGAATTCTACACGCAGCGTGTAAAATTTAACAGGGCGAAATGCGTTGCGTTTAGGTTTGACGTTTCTACACGTGCCGTACAATTTGGTTTTCTCTGTGTAGGAACGCCCTCTACCGAATCCCGTTGGTGCGCTCACGCCCGAAGTACAGTCGCAGGGGAAGGAATTTTATTACTTTCCGGACAAACCCTGTTCGTCAATCTATTTTCACTTTTCATTAATATTTCAAATATCAGAATATGAGAAAAATTGTCAATTTTTCCATTCAATAAAGAATAACTGCCTAAAAACATAAATTTTAAACTTTTAAATGGGTGGCTCACAACCCAAATAATCACTTTTTTTTCAATATGAAATGAAAAACCCCAAAATTTTGTTTATTAAAACTAATGATGAGGAAAGTAACATGCATTTTTTAACTCAAATACAAAATTTACAGAACGAAAAAATATTGATTTTTGGCGATGTTATGTTCGAAAAACAAAACTATGATCACAACCCCCCACTATCCTCTACCTTAAATTAAAGGAAATGAATCAAATTTTAAGTTTAGCTAAGCTCAAAATACTGAAACGACTGATTTTACCATTTTTTTGACCAATAAAAAAAACTTTTTTTTCAAGAATTAATACAAGCAAGAGGTAAGTGTAGCAGTGTTGCCAATTTGGCCTTTTTCCGGACAGATCTATCCTGTATTTAACTGCTTCAGCCGGAAAAAAATCTTTGAAGTAGAGCCTGACTTTCGTTGCGTAGGTTCAATATTTTGACTTTCTGGCTTGTGATCATTTCTTCAATCGGCCCAGGTTGAATTAACGGCAAATTTAAAAATATGTCTTACCATCACTCTTTGGAGTGATATAAGGCCCACGGGCGTTATTTCATGCACCCTTAATTTCTAGTCCAGCCGACTTGATAGGGTGACGTTATAAATAGTGGTAAACGTAATTCTTGGAATGCAATAGTAAAGCTTTGGCGGTACCGCCACAGGATGCAGTAGTATAGAGGAGTGACCAGAGTTACTATCCTTCCAGGTAGCGCTTTCTCTCAGCCTGAGAGCAGTGGTACTGGCAATTTCTCATCCCAGAAGATCTAGAGGCATAAGGTGTAGCATTATGTTAAGTGCATCTGTTGGGCTGCAGTCGAATACAATTGCTTAAAATTAAGGTAAAAGGCAGAACTATGGATAAGTGGACGGATGAGTACACACAACGAAGTTGTAGTACATTAACAGCTTATCATATCTCCTCGGACTTTATGCTAAAAGTAAAAATAAGTATGGAAAAATATCTTAGCAGCTGTTTTATTGTAACAGACATCTTCGCTGCATTCAAACATTCCAAACGTATTCCATACGCTGGTCAATAACCATCTTTCTGACTTTCTGGATTTGTTTAGGATGTGAATCGTGACGGGATGGGATTGAGTTAAAATTTTGGTAAAATAAATGGTAAAAAATTTTGCCAATTTCGTGTGTGTCTGTGTCTGTGTGTGTGTGTCAAGGAAATTTAAACACTTAAAATACAACTAAAACTTGTAGCCACTCTCTGGCGACTTCGCCTGCTGGTTGGCCGCATTCCCCTCCTCATCAAAATACTTTTCAATAATTTTGAAGGCTTTTTTGTAAATCTTCTCGTTTGCATGCAGCTGCAAAGACTCCAGCTTGTCCAGTGCACCGTATTCCTCAACCATTCGACAAAGATTGTCAGTGCTTCCCAGCTTCTTGGCCCTGTCCAACAGATTGGCAAGACCATTCAGTACCACTTCGATGGTGTTTGGATTTTCGGAATTCAGTAGATCAAGAAATGGCTTGAGAATTTTAAATTTCTCCATAATCTCTTCGATTTGCTGGGAACTGCCCTCTATGGTGGTATTCATCACTGCCCAGGCAGCCTCCTTTTGTGCCTCACAATCGCCTTTTTCGAGCACTTGGCAAATCGGTTCGAATAGTCCAGCCTCAAGGACAGCCTGAATGTGGTTTTGCGAGCAAGCGGCAATGTTGCTCACCGTCCAAGCCGCCTTCTTGACAATGATCCTCTTTTGGTGCAGCAGCAATTGACCCAATCGGGGCAGCACTCCAGCTGATACGACCACATCGGTCTGCTTAGCGGTGCCCGCCACAATGTTGCCCACAGTGAACAATGCCGGTACAATAACCCTGATCTCATCCATTTGCATTAACTTCAGTAGCTGAGGCACAGCACCCGTATCTATCACAGCTTGGATTTTATGGTCTTCACGATCCGTCACATAGGACAAAGCCCAACACGAATCGGTCAGCACTTGAATATCCTGGCAATGGAGATGCTGAGCAATCACGGGCAGCAAACGCCGCACATGATTAAAGGGGGCACGAGGATCCTTTTTGGAGCACAAATTGCAGATCAGCCACGCTATGTTGCGCAACAGGGAGAGTGGGGCGTCGTTTGTTGCCAAAGGCAGAATTCCATCAATGACATGATTTTCGATGATCAGGTTCCTGAAGGATGGACAGTCACCGGCTATGTTGGACAGAGCCCAAACCGCCTGCTCGGCCAGATAAGTGAACTTGGAGGGCAGCAGGGCAATCAAGTGGGGCACCGCACCCTGTTCGATGATGCTGTGTGTTTGCTGGGAAGTTCCCGAAGCGATATTAGTCAAGACCCAGGCGGCCTCGTACTGCAGCTCTGGACGGTCCATATTCCGCAGGAATCTTAGGCACAAGGGCACTATACCCAGTTCAATCATTGTGTTAATCAGTTGATCACTGATCTTGCACAGCATTTTGCGGGCACTCTGGATACCCTGAAACTGCCGCCCCACATCGTCGCTTGTCATCGCCGCCAACAACTCAGCCGTCGAAAGTTCCGCTGCGGTAGTTTTCAATTCCTGCTCATTGCAGCTCAGATCTTCAGCCATCTCATTCATCGCTTTCCGCCGCTTGAACATTATATCCTCCTTTTTCGATTTGCGCAAGCTCACGGTTAATTCGTGGCGCCTTGAGCGAGATTCCTCCAAGTGCAGACTGTTTGCCTTAAAGGCTCCGCGACGATCGTTTAATTCGGTTTTTTTCATTTTGAAAATTTTTTAAATTTTTTTTTTTGAATAAAAATTTGCTCCGATTCCAGAGATTGTTTGGATTCAAGTGAGGCTACGGCAGGAACGACAAAAAAACTAAACACAACAATTTTTAAAAAAAAATTTTTATTAACCTCTTTGTGCGGATGTTTTAGACTCCGCAACGAATTCTTACATTAAAATGAAAAAATGTTTCTTACGAAAACCCGCGTACGTCATTCGATTTCGACCCAAGTCTTCCAAAAATTCCAAATGGAAAATGTATAGTTGTTGGTAAAAAAGGGAGAGGGGTGCTGCCTTTCCTATGAACTAATTTATACTCTGTACCAAAGAAGCACAGAGTACATTAAGTTTGTGCAAAAGTATGTAACAGGGAGAAGGAATCATTTCCAAACCTTTAAAGTATATATATGCTTGATCAGCATCAACATCCGAGTCGATATAACCATGTCCGTCTGTCTGTCTGTCTGAACGCCCGTACGTGCGTACAAACAGATCTCAGAGATGGTAAGAGATAGAGGTTTGACATGTATGGAACATACACTTCTTATACTTGCAGGCAGATCAAGTTTATTTTCAATTTTCACCACGCCCCCTCCCGCCCCCGCAATTTGAAAAAAACGTCATTTCTCCCACTGTTTTATATATAGAGTGTTTGTACCTTCAAGAGATAGTTAGTAATTAGCATTATATATCGATTTGCTGAACAACTAATATAGATCAGATGAGCGGTTCTCAAGTTATGGGCAAAAAATACCAAAAACCCCCTCCCCCCACCACCACAAAATTAACACGAGACGTTTCATTCACCAAAAGAGGAGAGGAAAAGGAGAGAGAGAGCAAAGAGAGAGAAAGTGAGATGAAAAGCAAAGAGCAGCAGCCTGCGCGCTGATTTGCTTCTACTCCAGAGTAACAGAAAAATTTAAACAAAATTCAAACTAATATTGATCTTAAAAGAAAACCTGTTTGGAATTATATTTAAGTTTGAATACTGAGTTTAAGAATTTATCTTTTAAGATTACCGCGTAATAAATACAATCTTTCCCGGATTAAAATAAGTGGGATCAAATAAATATTTTTTACTCGGCTTAAGAATAGACGAGATTAAACTATTTTTTGTTACCGCTTGAAAAGGATTTAAATCACAAAGGGATTGCTTTTTCTAGTGTTGAAACGGTAGCGGAATGCACAAAGAGTTCAAAAACAGCTATGGCTAGTTTGAAGTATAAAGACGTCTAGAATATCTACTTTTGAACATATTTTATTGTACAAATCAGAGTTTAAAAATAAACTTTAAGTCTTAACGGTTGTTTCATAACTTAAAACAAATAAATTTGATAAAAATTTGAATATAAAACTTTTCGATTAACACGTTTTTTTAAGTTCAGACTAGACACTGACTTGACAGTGACTAAATAGTGACTTAGCAGTGACTTGACAGTGACATGACGGTGACGTCGGTGACCGGCAGTGACTTAGGTTATCTAACATTGATAACACTGACTTAACAGTGAGTTAACAGCTAAATTTTTAATCTGATTTTTAGTCATGAAGGGCATCGCTCCGGACCTGGCGTCTCACACATAAATGGTTAGGGCTTGTCTTATAAACATGATGTGCTCGTTTCAGTTTCATTTTGTTCTCCTTTTGCCGGCAACCAAGATCCAGAAAAGAAAAATAAATAATAGGGTTGTCGAAATATCGATATCGAATAACTTTTGACGATATTTTTATGAATACTTTTTTTTGGTTTTTGGACAAATATTAGGGTTTCTTAAGGGCATTCTCTTGGATATTAGTAATTTGTCAGGTAATACTAGTAGTATCCAGAGAATGCCTTCAAATCTCCTTTGTGGCGAAACTTATAAAATTCACCAAATATATATTCAACAGAGTATTCGATTTCGATATTTCGACATCCCTAATAAATATTAACCATAGTTGTAGATAGATGAAGGTGGACAAGCCTCTCCTCAGGGCGGTTCTCGGCAAGGGCGAGGAAGAAAGGAAGGGACCACCTGGTGTTTTTTAAATTGTCTATATTTTTTACAAAGCACTTTGGTCCTGTGAAATAAATAAATGTTAATAAGCACTGAAAACATAAAACAGCTCAAATATTTATAGTTTCGTGAACCCTTTTCGCATTTCATGACTACTAAAATCATGATCATTTGGTAATGATTTTCAGAACGTGATATTTTCCTTTGTAGAACATATTTTCAAATTCACGAAGTTTTACCCTTGAATTTGATGCAAACGTAAGCAAATTTCAGTTGCCAGTTTCAATAAAAAGAGCAATGAATTCGAACTTGAGAATTACAAGCAAGCAAATATTGTTTTACAAAATACAGTAATGTTTTAGATACTGTGGGTAAGCACAAGTCCCAAAAATTAAATTCCGTTTTCGAAAATAAGGGGGTACGCTAAGAATCAAAATACTTGATCTAAGAGCAAGGTTTCTTAAACCGAGAATGAACTTTGATCCCATCTATTTAAGGTACTAATCTTAACTCCTCTCGCAAATAGCGAACAAGTTTTGCTAGATTTAATCACCGAATTATTTGAAACTTCAAGAATTTTTTAATTTTTTTTATTAGAGCGTTCATACTTAAGCTGTTCGTTCTACTTTTTCTGTGTACACTGCGAAAAAGTTCACTGGTAGAGCTGTAATACGATAGGTATGGAATTTGTACAGTTTTGTTGGTGTTGTTCTCAACGGAACTTTTCAAGTGCTGCGGTTTAACTCAATCGACTTGGGTTTGTGTACTCCCATTACTTAGAGTTAATAAATAGGAAATACTAAAGTCAAAACATTTATCCGTATATTCTTAATCTGCATCAACAGCCGAGTCCATATATCTATGTCCCTCTGTCTGTCCATCTTAATAAAAAAACTAAATAATAGAGGCAAGAAAGACTAGAGCGAAGAAATTTGAAATGAAGACCCTTATTGTCTGCATGTGGTCAATTGCTTCAAGTTTACCTCATTCCCTATAAAAAATGTTGAATATTAAACTCAAATTTATAAACACAATTTATATGAACTCTTAGAACGAAACACAGGTCGGATAAATAATAGCCGAGTTATGAAAAACGTTGCATACTTCACAGCTTTTCCTTCATATTTTAGTAATATATTGTGGGTTACCATGCGTGTCTGCTAACAAGAATTTTAAGTTAACAAAAAAAAAATTTGTTTTGCACCGGCATTTTCTGAAAGCTTATAGAGTAAAGAATTTTTGAGATTTTTTTCAGATTTTTCGAAAGACGTTTAGAGGTCGCACAAATCGAATTTCCCCTAAAAATGGGGTTTTCCATATTGATTTCGATTTTTACTTATAACATGGTAAATAACCACGATTTTCTTAGTTTTAAAATCAACATTTTAAAGAAAAATGTCAAAATTTTACTATTATGAGCATAAACCATGAGTTTTGGCTTTGCATTTGCTTGTTTAGGTACCATAAATTAAATTTTTTCGTAAATTTTTCATAAATTTTGTAAAAAACGCATTATAACTCTTAAAAATTCTATGAAAAGTGAAAAAACTAATGATGCAGTTTAAAAGATGGTTAAATTTTTAAAAAAACTGAAACTAAGAAATTCAAATTTGCTCTTACCGTTCCAGAGTTATACTCTTTTAAAGCTTTGTACCCATTTCATGAAACTAATAATATTAAAAGATGTTTGCCAGTTTTGCATCGAATTTGCTTTAAACTTTGAATTATGATATTTTTCGCGTTTACTCTTTATTTTTCCTGCTTAGTTAGTTAGTCCAATACTAATGATATTTTTTTCTTTTGCGGAGAATTCATGCAACACAGTACAAACACTAAAAAAACCCCGGCATAAGACCCTTTAATTATGACAAAAGGGACCTCTGTACTCATAACCTCATACCCAGTTTTTCAAATGAAGCTTCGGTTCGCGTTTTACGGGTACTTTTGTACTTGCAACACACAACGACAACAATTTAACTTAGATTTAAATGGTTTAAGATAAAATTCTCTAAAACTCAGCAAATGTGGACAGGGTCATTGGGAACGCAATATAAAAAAATTCACTTCAATCGTGCAATAGATTATGGTACCTCCCGAAGAAGGTAAACCTTAATTTTTGAATATAAAACGAAAATAACTTTAAACTTATAACTTTAAAAGCGCACGGTAGATTTTCATTAAAATCGTTTTTTTGTGATGATATAATGGGCTATTGCATAACCAAAAGAAATGGTACTCGACAGCCAAAAAACCGCGAGTTTGAGTACCATTCTTAGACTCACCCACAAATCAATTCATATAGGCCATAAACCAGATCTAATAATATACAGATCTGCGTTTTCAGTTTTGCCAACAAAGACTTGGTTCGCGACTTATAGACAATTTTGTACTAGCAATTGCCTTAGAACAACATTGACCATTTAGGGTAAAACAAGCTTCACCAAAATTAAGAAATAAATTTTATTAGTAAAGTGCTTTATAAGGAGCAGAAAAACAGATCATATCATTAAAATACTTTAGTTCAGGGCATCTTGGCGTACCACGGTTTGTCCATCAAAGACAATTTTGATTAAAATTTTACTTTTTCTTGGTGGCAATGACGAATTTTACTCATACGATTTATTGTATAATTTTTCGGTAGCTTGTAATACCCAAATGGTAAATGTTGTTCAAACGGAATTGCTAATACAAAATTTCCTATGAAACGCGAAGCAAAGCATCCGTGGTGAATATGAAAACACAGTTCGAAATCATAATTCAATGTTTAAAGCAAATCCGGTGCAAAACTGGCAAACATCTTTTAATATTATTAATTTCATGAAATGGGTACAAAGCTTTAAAAGAGTATAACTCTGGAACGGTAAGAGCAAATTTGAATTTCTTAGTTTCAGTTTTTTTTTAAATTTAACCATCTTCTAAACTGCATCATTAGTTTTTTTCAATTTTCATAGAATTTTTAAAAGTTTTAATGCGTTTTTTACAAAATTTATGAAAAATTTACGAAAAAATTTAATTTATGGTACCTAAACAAGCAAATGCAAAGCCAAAACTCACGGTTTATGCTCATAAAAGTAAAATTTGGACATTTTTCTTTAAAATGCTGATTTTAAAACTAAGAAAATCGTGGTTATTTACCATGTTATAAGTAAAAATCGAAATCAATACGGAAAACCCCATTTTTGTGGGTAAATTCGATTTGTGCGACCTCTAAACGTCTGTCGAAAAATCTGAAAAAAATCTCAAAAATACTTTACTCTATAAGCTTTCGAGAAAATGCCGGTGCACCCGTGAAAATAAAAAAAAATTTTTTTTGGGACACTAACGGCAACATCGAGCGAGCTTCAATCTAAGTAAAACAAGTGAGAAAGTCGGTCATGCCGACTATAATATCTCTAACACCCTAGAGTAGGAGCTGAATGCAGTGTTGCAGTTGCTCATCTCTACATTTCTCTCTCTCTCCTCTCTCTCTCTCTCTCTAAGATTGTGGTTGTGAAAGCGTGGGAGTGGAGGTGATTTGCTGTTGCTCATAACGAGAACCAGCTCTCCGATCTATATTTCTTCCGCAAATCGATACATATTGCTATTGACTAACTATCTCTAGAAGGTACGAGTCATCTATCTATAAAACTGTGGGACATATGACGTTTTCCATATTGCGGGGCGGGAGGGGCAAAATGAAAATAAACTTGATCTGCCTGCAAGTATAAGAAGCATTTGTCCCATACATGTCAAACCTCTATCTCTTACCATCTCTGAGATCTGTAAAAAAAAAAATGGAGTCATCGATACACCGATGGCAGTCGATAACTACTTATGCCCAGGGTCATGCAAGTGTGATCGATACATCGATGACGGGCGATGACTTTAACTTTAAACTAACTCTATACTATTTCCACTCGTGTCCGAATTTTCAACAGATTACCTGTCGGACTTCCTTCTTCTGGATGACTTTCAACTACTAAGTGGAGGAGTACCTTCTCTGCTTCCCTCTCCATTGCTCTGCGTGACTAGCCAACCCTAACCTAACCAAGATTAGTTTCGCTCGGGCAACACACCTAGGCGACCAACCACACAAGTTAACCCAAATTTCGCTACAATATTTATATCCAAACTATACTAAGAAAGAAGCGCATAAAGAAAAATTATTATAAAAGAAGCCCTGGGAAAATCCTGTGTACTTCACTGATCACAAGCGCTTCTATTGAAAGAAGCGTTGTGCTAATTGTATTACATTTGGACCGATTAAAAAATAAATAAAAAGTCATCCTACTTTTAGAAAACACCTCGCACTTTAATCAAGGTAAATCAACTGGATAAAAAGGTTCCAAAGTCTAAAAATGATTGAAATAATAGCCAATATTCTGGTATCAAGAATTTTTCGTACTTCTGGCAAAACTTCAAGTTTGAAATAGATCTACAATGACACGAACCTGCTTCCAATATTTTGCTGGCTGAGTTTTTGTAGAATTCTAAACTTCTTGGTTAGAAAAAATCGTTTCCAGAACAATTTTTAAAAAAGCTTAAGAATTTTTAAAGGATTGTGACAACAAGAAGAAGGCAGAACATTCCAAATTACATACACAGAAAAAAATATAATTTTCATAAGAATTTAAGCCGATATGATAAAATATCAAATTGATATTTTACAAATTTCAAAACTATTTTTTTACGTATCATATTAATATTTTCAGTATCATTCTGAAACTATTTAATATCAATTTACGTGAATGATATGATTTTGGATCAGAAAGATATTATTTTCTTGTCAAAATGAAATGAAAATATTGATATTTTTGTAAAGTTCATTTTAAGGTTAATACGGCATGATTGCTGTGTAGTTATAAAAATGGTGAATACAACTTAAAGATTAAAGTGTTTTGTGTTTTCAAATAGTACCACAAATCGCCTTTGTCTCAAAAACCTAGCAAATCTTATGGGTTGGTTTTTTGGTTAAGGAAAATGGGGATTCTAGGTAAGAGTAGTGTGATTTAATTTTAATTTTAATTAATTCCAAAAAAAATCATGCCAATTGCCATGAATATGTTTTTTGGGGAAGCCGGAGGGCGTGTACTCGCCTCATTGAACTGGATTGGCTCCCAGCAGAATTGAGCCAAACTCAATTGTTGAGTGGGCACGACACCAACCGACCAATCTCTGCCTGTCAAAAGCACTCAACGAGAGTTTCAACAAATTGAGAAAATGAGCTGAAGAGAGGGTAGACGGACCACAAATAGAGACAGAGAGAGAGAGAGAGAGACAGAGCAAGAGCGAGAGAGAGCAAGCGAGGCAACAGGTTGTTGAGCAACCCAGAGAAGAGCAAGCAACAGGTGAGCGTAAGCAACAGAAATTTTCATTCATAAAATTGAATTAACGCTAACAGCGACGTCGACTACGCTGACTCAGTTGGGCGCACGCTGGTTTTTACAGTTAGAATCGCTTGTTATTATTTTCGTTCTCCTCACCATTGCCACGCGCAGCGACCAACCGCAGAACTCTGACTCCAATTACCTCTTCGGCAGGAAGCCGTCCAAGTGTCAGTGTCGTCAGGCGCCAAGGCAAACCCAATACTTGCCGCAAACTCCCAAAAGGAACGCCATCTCTACACACCACGTCTGCATTGAAATGCTTATCTAGATAAACGTCTCTGACTCTGACTCACTCGGCTACTGACGAAGCTCTGGCCGGATTTTCCCCCTGTCTATCTCATGGAACGTGCCTTTGGTTTTTGGGTGGGCCATTGCAATGCCAATTCCAGCATTAACGGGTATTTGTGGGGGTTAAATCGGAGCAGAGTTACTCACCTACAAAGATAACACCTGAATAATGTGGGAATACGACATGAAAAGGTTTTACCCCATCCATGCAGCATGTTTATAAATAGAATGAATAGGCAACGGCAGAATAGTTATTTATTTTTGTTGGAAAAATTGTAAAACGTTTTCCATTTTGTTAGATGGAAATCAGAGATGCTTACATTATGCTTATTGCTTTACAAAAACAATGGTGCTGCCCGAGCATTGTCTGTGGGAAGCTAGTTTTAGTTGAAAAGGAATTAAATTGTAGGTCGTTTCTGAAAAATGGGAATAGAAAATTCCTAAAAAAGAAATCAAGCTTAAAATGATGTGAATATGTACAGATATAGTGATATTTTAGTGTTAAGGTATTTTTAAGGCATCGATAGTCACGCCGCAGACTCAGACAGACAGATAGAAAAAACCGTGCAAAGACAAAGCGTATAGGGACATTGTAAATAGAAAACCGTATAAATAGTGGGTAAATAAAAAACCAAAATAAATTAAGGGTTTAATTTTAAATTTTAGGGCAAAATTTTTAACAAATATTTTCTAAAATCAAAAGCAAAACTAGTAAAAATTATAAAAGACAATAAAGATAATAAAATAAAAATAAAGTGAAAGCTACTGCTACCGAAAATTATACCTCGGGTATATATTCTGCCAGGCAGGGTTGGGTCCCAAAGCATTAGCATTACATTTTTGAATTAACATTAAATTCCAATGATAACAATAAAAAATTATAAATTTTCCAATTAAAATATTTTGAATTGGCTGAATGGGATAACTTTTTCCAAAATTTCCAACTGAAATTACATAAAAATGAAATTAAAATAATAAAAAAAACAAAACAAAATATTTTTAGATTGTCGACTTGAAATATGTTCACTGGCTTTAAAGATGAGAATTTTATAGAATGGGCGCAAAAAAAAGTGGAAGAAAAAAAAAGTTACAAAACACTTTTAATAAAAAAACCAAATATTTCACTAAACAAACTATATATCGTAATTAGCTTTTAAAGTTAATAAATATGGTTTTAGTGAAATGATTGAAGCTTGAAATCCGAGTCACAAAAAAAAAAAAAAAAAAAAAGCATTGCAAATAAAGCTGCACCGCACAAAGAGAAAAAAAAAAAACAAATGTAGTTAGTTTTGGTAATAAAGAATTTGCACTTTGTGGCAGTGAAGTTTGATAGAATAAAATATTAAAATATTATTAATGTTAATTAAAAGATATATTTATATAGTTTTTAAAATAATATTAGAAATTATAAAAATTATTGAGAAAATTTTTTTTTAAAATTAATAATTAAAATAATATAAAAGAGGTTAATATTATTTATATAATTTATTTTATTTTAATGATTGATATAATTTAGTTTTATTTAGTTGAAGTGAAATAAAAAACACACAAAATGTATGTTTAATTATTTGAGAGAGAGATGAAATAAAAGTAAATTTTGAAAATTACTTTTCTATTTTACCAATAGAGCATACACTTTATTTCCCTGATTTTGACACTACTGAACCAGGGGGATCATCAAATCGTTGAAACGCGGATAAATTTTACCAAGAGGGAACAAAAATAGTAACAATGCCCTCCCTATAAATCATATTACATCTTAAACAGCGTCCATAGATGAGTCGATATAGCCATGTGTGTTTTGCATCACAGTTCAAGACATATTGCGTTTTAATTCTTTAGCATTGATCTTCCATGGTGATTGTCCCGGTTCAGTTATGTCATAAACAGGGCAATGTAGTTCTGTGTTGACATTGAAAATCAGTTTCTTAAGTAATTAGCGGTTTTTTTTTACCATGAAGATCCCTTAGCTGCGAATGGCGCTCATGCATTGATCCTGGCACTTTCCACTGGTTGGAAGCACAGTTTGCTTGGCACAGTTACTTTTTTTGATCCTCTTTGGTATTTTTCCGCGATTGAATGATTTGTCAGTAACGGAAAGTGGTTTGGAACGATTCTTATGATCTTGACCATATTCTTTAGCATTGGTCCTTCCAGCGTTGTTTATCGCGGTTCAGTATTGTCCTAAACAGGACAATGTTATTATGTGTGGTCATTTGTAAAATTGAAAAAGCAGTTTGTTAAGGTAATATGCGGTCTTAATGCCAATTGAAAAATTTGAATTAAAATTATTTCATTTTAATGCCAATTGAACATTTTGAATTACAATTATTTTATTTTAATTTCAATTGAGAATTTTGAATTAAAATTATTTCATTTTCAATGCCAAAATATAAATTGCCAATAATTAAAATGTTGAATTTGCATTGCCAGATTTAATGTTAATTAGATTGAGCATTATCAATTTGCATTACCAATTATTAATGCTAATTGAAAATAAAAAAGCAGCACAACCACTGCTGCCAGCTATTCGATATAACATAAAATTTTAAGTCTAAAATTTGAAACAGATAATATTTATAACTGGAACGTACAAACACGCTACCATTGAAAACAAAAAAGTTTTTCTCACTAAAACTAGTTTTTCGACCGATCGTTCCTATGGCAGCTATATGCTTTAGTCTTCCGATTTGGATCAGACTTGACAGAATAATGTGTTGGCATATCATATTGATCAGTAACGAGTTTGGGAGCGATGGCATTGAAAACAAAAAAGTTTTTCATACTAAAACTTTTTTTCAAACCCATCTTTTGTATGGCAGCTATACTATACTGGCCGATTTTCATAAAACTTACTGAAATTATGTGAAAGCATAAAGAACTTATAATTACGAGCTGCGGACACGATTGCATTGACAAAAAAAAGTTTTTTTCACTAAAACTACTTTTTCAACCGATCGTTCCTATGGCAGCTATATGCTATAGTCATCCGATCAGGCCAGTTCCGACAAATGTGCAGCGTATTTGTACCAAAAGACTTCGTGCAAAGTTTGGTTACGCTAGCTTTAAAACTGACGGAGGAGATAGCATAGAAACAGACGGACGGACAGACGACGGACATGGCTATATCAACTCAGCTCGTCATGCTGATCAGGAATATATATACTTTATGTGGTCGGAGATGCTTCCTTCTGAGCGTTACAAACATCCGGACAATTTCAATATACCCTCTCCAAGGGTATAAAAACTTCCAATCTGGAAAAGCAAGATTTAAACGTGATGAGTGTCACAGTTTTAAAACGTAGTTTCCAAGAAAAACGCTATTTAAACTTATTTCGACTCCTGGCATAATGCTATAGAATTTAAAAAAATTACGGGGGGGATTTTTTCTGTGGGAGAAACTGTCTAACTCGTAGATGACCCCCCTGAAAATGCTTAAACTTAAATTTTGAATAAACACGCATGGCATCTATACAGGCTAGCTAATGCAACAGAGAAGTTAACTAAACATTTGAAAGGTAATAAATGTCGATTTTGTAACGCATTACAGAAGGAAACATCTCCGACCACATAAAGTATATATATTCTTGATCAGCATGACGAGCTGAGTTGATATAGCCATGTCCGTCTGTCCGTCTGTCCGTCCGTCTGTCCGTCTGTCCGTCTGTCCGTCTGTTTCTATGCTATCTCCTCCGTCAGTTTTAAAGCTATCTCAACCAAACTTTGCTCGAAGTCTTTTGGTATAAATACGCTGCACATTTGTCGGAACCGGCCGGATCGGATGACTATAGCATATAGGCTGCCATAGAACGATCGGTTGAAAAAGTAGTTTTAGTGAGAAAAACTTTTTGTTTTCAATGCTATCGCTCCCAACCCCCGTATTTGTGAGTTCCCCATGCTTTCACATAATTTCAGCAAGTTTTATAACGGGCAACTATATAGTATAGCTGCCATACAAAAGATAGGTCTGGAAAAAGTCTTAGTGAGAAAAACTTTTTTGTTTTCAATGCTATCGCTCCCAACCCCCGTATTTATAAGTTTTCTATGCTATCACATAATTTCAGCAAGTTTTATGCAAATCGGGCAACTATATAGTATAGCTGCCATACAAAAGATAGGTCTGAAAATAGTCTTAGTGAGAAAACTTTTTGTTTGCATAATATGTTATCAAAATTTGTTGTATTTTAAAATTACCAAAGTACATTGTGCAACAAATGAGTGATTATAAAAAGTTATTTCAGTTCGATATTTGTTAATTTAAAGACATTTTAGAGGTTGATATTGTTTAAAAACATAGAAAAGTGATGTAAAATTTATAGTTTTTGGGTTGTAACTTTCAAAAGGGGATGATATCGAAAACTGAAAATATGTAAATTAAGAAGAAACAAATATTTTTAGTATAGGTCTATACTCAAATAAGATAAATTTTTAGATTGGTAAGATATTTCAAACGATTAGAAACAATTTTGTACAGATTTGAAAAACCTGAATACGTTTGAAAAGGCATCTTATTTGTATGAAATAGTTTCTATTCATGTGAAATATCGTACCAAACTAAAAATTTATCTCATCTGAGTATAGGCCTTATCAGCAGAAATTTTTCAGAATTTTTTAAACTTGGAAAAAATTCAGGGGATTTTACTTTTTTTTTTTTATAACAAAATTAACCACATTTTCAACTTCTGAATCCAAAATTTGTTAAAAAAAGACCTTATCAGCAAAATCAAATTTCGTGCTTGGTTTTTCTGTAACGTTATTCCATGCAGCTTGTAAATAGGGTAAAATGAGTGGCTATACAGCTCCTCCAATGGGGCTAAGCCAAGCTCTCAATCTCTTGGCGTGAGTGCTTTAAATTTTTCGCACAAGAGAAAGGACCTACAGTTTTACGCCGAGTCCGAACGGCAAAGTTTGAGAATTTGCTTTTTTGTAATGGTTAGATTACTTCACCAATAGCTGGTATGAAGGTGACCGTATGTGGTAAAAGCTATTTTTCTAAAGAAAGGAAAAAACCTTTATTGCAGCTTACATTAAAGCAAATTTGGTTGTAATAGGACACTTAATGTGGCCACAGGACCAACAAATCTAAAGAAACCTCAAGCAAACACACGTTAATGCAAATATCTCGTAAGCCGCACGGGCAGGAGAAAACGGAAAATTTATTTGAGTTCAGCGGCAAGAAACACATAAGGAACGACTGATAACTCTCCATTGCAAAAGCTGGCCTTTTATATCCTTGGAGAGGGTATATTAAAACAACCACGTTTTGTAACGCATAGAAGTAAGCATCTCCTGACCACATAAAGTATATATATTCTTTGATCAGCATGACGAGCTGAGCTGATAGCCATGTCCTTCTGTCCGCAGAGGTGAATGAGACTGTTCCAAACATTCATCGCATTAAGTGCCTACGTAATGGAAATTTCAATTCCTCTCCTCTTCATACATGTTTTTTTTTTTTAAAGCTTAGCATTCAAACTAAATGTCTGCTAGCGGAATTGACAAACTTATTCCGATGGGTTGGCTCAGAGTGCTGCTGCAGTGTGACTGTTCAACGCCAAAATATAATATACCTCTTCATCAAAATACCACAAAATGTGAAACGGTCACACTGCGCTGATTTGCTTGCATTTGATTTTAATTAATTGTTTTACAATATTTAGGATTATTTGTGGATATATGGAATGCAGAAGTCATGGCAATGTTAAATCTTACTGTTAGTTTCAAATTGTGCCAATCGAAACAATTTTTCTGCTACCACCCATCGGAATTGAATTATTGTTTGTGCTCGTCAGGTTAGCGCACTACAGATTTAAGCTTAGTACAAGATTTTAGTTTGTCTGAGTTCATTCGAGCGTAGGAGGCCTGTTTGAATTTTACGAAAGCTTTCCGACACCTCTTTTTTATATGGAGTTGACACCTACAATCGATTTAGTTTGTCTGAGTACTAAGCTTAAGTTTTAATTTAGATCCCCATTGCTGTCCGATACACGTAGCGAAACAGTGTCCAAGTTTGTAAAGGGGTACATGTTATACAACTTCATAGCCACCCGGGCGTGTGGGGACGTGTTACCAGCTGGTCGACAATTGGGGTGTCGTTTTATGAACTGAACGCATACTTCCTTTCGCCAACATTTTCTCAAATGGTATATTGAGTTGTAATCTAAAGCCGAAGTGTTTTCTGTTATACGTTCACTTTCGTGTTTTAAATATACTGGCCAATCAGCACCGGTTGCTTGCGTAAACGTATACAGAGTAGTAACCGACACTTAAAGCCCGCCAGCCTTTAGTGTTTAAGAGAACAT
>JAEIFU010004193.1:0-18317 GCA_018904235.1 Lordiphosa stackelbergi | reverse complement strand
TTCTTATCAAAAATGTTGTCGCACTCTTTCCGTCCGACGAAGGACTGTAATTGTGCGGTCAGGTCGACCAGCTCACGAATATTCATCAATCGATTTAAGTGTCCTCTGGTGAACCACGGACTCCGGCTCGTAGTAAGCTAGTTTTGAGCAGGCGAATTAAGCATCCAAACTGGAAATAGTGCGTATTTGATAAACATAGAGCCCGGACTCTAAGACGGCACACCCTACAGCAGGATTGGGGAGTAGGGCCGGCGGCTCACCTCTCTGAGCTAGCCTTAGAATCAAACAAAGCACGAGTAACACCACACGAGTAATTCACAACTTCAGACCAATTACAAACTGAAGAGCTTCAAAAGAAAAAATGCAATCGATTAATTGGAAAACCTACACCGAAGCCATATTTCTGGCCCATCTTCGCTTCCTTATTGCTGCCATAAGACACATAATAATCTGTCTATGGTAGCATAATTTTAAGGCCGCATCCAATACGAATTTATTGTTATAGTTAGGGCTCATTATTTATGCCTGAAGCTTTGCAGCTAGCAGTACATAAACTGCCGACTGCAACGTCTCACCCACATCTCTTGTTGTAACTAAGCACTAAACTTTACCACGGTTGTCTGTTTTCCTTTTTTTCCCACGTAGCTGATGGGTTTGCCTATGCCAAGGCGCAAATGTTTTGTGGAATGTGCTCAAGTCATAAATTTTACACCATAAGCACTGGCGGCAGCAGAAGCTGCTCTCCTCCCGCGCCGTTGCCATTGACTTGCATTGACTGTGGCTGTGTTTGCTTATGTACTCGGCGCTTACTTCTTTTTATTTACAAGCAGCCCCCAGCAATAGCAGCAGCACTGCATAAACAGCGCAGACAGCGCCGCAAGCATTTCGCTTTTATAGTTTATTGATGCCGAATGGTGGAAACTGCAAGCGTATTGACGTTGAAAATATTTAAGCTGCCTCTGCCTTTGCCCTTCCACTTATTTATTTCAACTGTTTGTACTTCATCAGGCAGTTCGTAAGGCTCGTGATTATCGTCCTTATTGGCTCTAAATTTTTAATCTAAGTTGCAGCTTCGGATTGTGGATTGGACATACAGAAGCCAGAGCCGCACATGACAGGGGAAATGAATCAAATGAGTGGCGAAGGAGCACTTGAAGCTGCATATGTGCACTCAAATTTTCCAGCTAATCGGATTCTAATGGCAAAATAATTATCAGAAGACTGCACACACACACAGCTGCATTCATAAATTTCGGAATGCCATTAGTTTTACATTTGTGGTTTGTGCTGAGGATAACCGCAAAGTGAAAAGCCGCAAAATTTTCAAGTCATACGGAAATGAAAGCCTGGACAGCGACAAAACCGAGTCGAGTCGAGTCGAGCCCAGTCCGGCAGAGTTGAAGAGATTCTACGTACCCAAACCAAAATGTGGGCAGCTCGGTTAGACCAACATGAATTAGTAGACACACGTACGTACGTTCATGTCTGAGTGTGTGTGTGTTCAATCACAGTTTTCAATTAATGTAACAACTTTGCATGGCACACGGATTAGTACGTAGACAGAGACAGAAAAAGACTTTTGGAGAATTAACGAATAGCGGTCAAATGCTGAGCTTACTCACACGCACACACAGCACAGCATATTGGCCTTTAACACTGCTTGCAAACAAACCAAAGAACCGACCAATCAATGCCCCCAAACCGACGCACACACATCGTTGTACCAGCTGGGCCAACTGACCAGCAGCTTTCTCAGATTTTGAATAATATTCAATTCAATATTTAAAACCGCTACATAAATCCAAACATTGGCATTGCGGCCGAGCTTGGCTGCAAGTGTAAATAATGCGGGAGGTGCTGGCAAATGAACTTTGACAAACATCATGATTGCAGAGGGAGGAGAGAATGGGATTTGGATGAGCTTAACCCAGCTATAGGTAATTTGATTATCATTTCACATACCCAGCGAAATTAAGCGGTTGAATTAAAATTTGTTATTGAAATGTTCAACAAGAAATCAGCTTACCAAATTGTTTACATTAAACAAATTATACACATTTTGCTGTCAACGTAAATGATAGATGTGCATTTTTTCCGTTCTTAATAATTACTTGATTCGATTTGATATTGATTAATTGTTGATTGATTCGTGGAAGCACAAAGTTTTGTTCAACGACAGCAATAATTGTGATTTTCACACTGATTTGGGTAGATCTAGAAAAAGTCTGAACAGCGGTCAAACCCAAAAGGTCAAGCGAAAAATTCATTACCAGGTCGCTAAAAAGAATCAACAAAAATATTTTCTACTACCTGTCAGTTTATTTGAAAAATATTTTTCTTTGTTAAGCAGCAAATGATAATAAGACCGATTCTCTGACTCGGTCCATTATTGCATTATAAATTGAAATGTTCATAAAGGATTACAGGGGATAATAATAAGAGTGAATATTGTCTCGTTCCCCCTTGAAAAAATAAGTCTAAATTCAGACCAAAAACTCATTCAAATATGTGACAAAGATTTTCTGTTATAATCCCCGACTCGAAGCAAAACCAAAAGATATGATAAATTCAAAAGCGGACTGCCATCCGAGACTTACATATTAAGTATTTCAAAAATGCAACATTTAATTTCAAATGCAAAACATCTTTAATATAACTTACATTGAATGTTAAATTTTCCGGAGATTTTTCGACATGGTCTGTTCAAACTGACCCTCGTCATAATGGCTAATAATCGGCTGTATTTATTGATAAAAAACTACAATTTCTTGCCCAATTTGAAAAGGGACGAAGATTATTGAAACGAAGGTGTGAGCTGTTTTCATTTTTCCATGTGTTAGCTTGGTATTGTATGCACAGCAAACGGGTTAACTGATTTAAGATGGTTAAGTTTGAAATAAAAGACAGAAACATATTCATTCAACACACAGTTTAATGTAAGCGAACGTTAAAGTCGGTTCTGCTCGACTTCGATATACCGGTTACTGAAGAGAAGAAATGTTGAATAGCTTTCACTTATGACACAAATTATACAAAATCTTGATCTGCGTGCTACAATAAGCTCTACTTTCAGAAAAAAGTGACTGGCAAAGTTCTGTGTCGATTGGTATAGAATTCATACCATTTCCTACTTAAAACGTGAAGTATGAATTGTTCTTGGATGTACTTACTTAAATTAAGCACGGAAAATTCTGGTTTCGAAAAATGAGTGCTAATGTTACTTAAATTAAAGCAAACGCTCTTGAATCAAGAACAGGCAACAAAACAGACCTACAAGGCAAACTCAAACGAGAGCGTAAGTTTAATTCGGCTCTAACCGACTTTAATATACCATTTACTCATGAGATGATTAATAGCGTTCCTATGTTCCTAAGGAGCGCATCCGAAAAGTACCAACTTTTTTTTTTAACTCGTTCATTTTTTATACGATATTGATGAAAATTTCAGGGATTTAAGTTATTGCGAATATATATTTAAATGTGAGGAAATTTTGCCATTTATTAGGCATAAACCCCTTTTCCAAAAGTGCTTAAAACTTAAATTTTTTTGCGTCATTAGTTCACAAATACATCAGTCTTCAATGTTACGTACCACGAATTTTGATTTAACAGAGCACTGTTAACTGAGCAGCTGCTAAAGTCAGGTTATGCTAACGAATGACAGTTCAATGTTAAGTGTATGTTTTTCTGTTGCAATTTGCAATGGCCATTTATCAATAAAAACAGAAAGTTTTGTCGAATATTTTTGATGGAATGTACTCGTTGTGGTATGTACTATGTTTTAGTGCCTTTTGATCTGTAGAAATTCATCGTGGCGTCCCTGAATTTGTAGGTATTCGTGATTCATCTCACAAAAAAAAATTTGGAAACAAAATTACACTTTGCAAAGCCCTACCAAATTTTGTTTAGATTTGTTAGACCTGTGACTTTTACCATCTTTTAGAGCTATCAATTCAGCTTCTGTTTCACTTTTTCGCAACCGCAATTATGTGCAATTCTTTGCAAAATTTCCCTTTTTAGGACTCAACCTCATTTTCTGCAATGCCTACTTGCATGCCAAATGAAAAAATGTGACGAGTCGAGAAGATGTTATTTTTGATTGCTTAAGAGAGGGGTTGGGCCAAAGTCTTTCAGTCGCCTATGAAAGATATTTAAAAGAAATAAGGAAGGATATTTTGTGCAATTCTGGCGATGAATCGCGGAAATTTAACCGAATAGTGCAACAATTTGAACGCAGAAAATCAATTCTTAGCCATTGAGAAGCACATGACCCAGAGTGTCGTTCCAGATGGTCATTTACGCTAAAGCGTATTAGAGGTCGTAGAAAGTAAAAAACGACAAGCTGACCATGCAGCAGTTCTTAAGATAGTTTCGATAAGGCCTTAATAGGCAAAAATGATCCGAAATTTAGTGTCACACCCAATCAAGAATCCTTTGCGGTCTTCCATCGACGACGCCTTGCCATTAATTTTGGATCACTAAAGAAATGATCAGTTAGAAATGACAGTAAGAACAGAACAGAAATCCCAAAAAATAAATGAGCCGCATTTTTTTTTCAGGAAACCCGAAATTCCATAAATTTTGCGGGCGAAAAATATGTTTCTTATTACGCGTCCATAAATGTGCATACATTCTTATTTAAAATAGCAAGAAAACAAATTTTTTTTTCTTGTAAAAAATTTTTTTAAGGCGGGGTCAAGTGCTACCACGCCCTCGTTTTCGCACATATAGCCCAACGGTATACATAACCTAAAGCAAAAAACTAGACCGCAATATCTTGCTTAGTTTTTAAGTTATTAATTAATGCCTGATTTTTGGGAAAATTTCATTTTTTTTTTTTTTTTATTATTTTTTTTTTAAAAAAATAAAAAAAAAAAAAAAAAAATAAAAAAAAAAAAAAAAAAAAAATTTAAAAAAAAAAAAAAAAAAAAAAAAAAAAAAAAATAAAAAAAAAAAAAAAAAAAAAAAAAAAAAAATAAAAAAAAAAAACCAAAACCCCAAAATCTGATCTGAGGGAAGATTTTTGGGATAGGGAGAAAAAAGTAGATATTAGAAATTTTGATTTTTAACACCATAAATCCGTTTTCAGTTTTACCTTTAGATAATCTGTTCTCAAACAATTTTTGCACCAAGGGGAATTAAAATTTAAAAAAAAAAATGTTTAAACTTAATTTAAACGATTATCTATCGAACCGCTGTTTAAAATCACTTATTGTTTTTGCCCAATTAAATTTTTAAAAATTGTCCTGCTAAAAATAAAAGCCTCTGGTTCTAACACTTTGTTGATGGATATTTCTGACCTACAGTAATTCTAGTTTGGTTTTTGGGCTGAATTTAATTTCATACATTGACGGACAGGGCTATATCGACTCGGCTATTGATTCTGGTCATGAATATATATACTAAAGCAATTCCAGCAATTTGTAATAAAATCACATCTTTAACTTCAGCAATGGTTTTTACTTTCCGATGTTTGGCATAGCATTAAAAGTGACGCACGACTCAACACGATGTGTTCGTATTGCAGCATAAGACTACGTGCGTGTCAGTACTCAGACCATAAAACACGAAACAGCACAATATGACAATAATTATATTCAAATTAAAAAATGCTTTAAGCTTTGTGTTCGCTTTCAGTAAATTGCTGGCATACCAAAAGTCTTCACACAAAATTATATGAAATCGTACAACGTATACAGCGGTCGCAAACACATTATTCCGGACGATAGCTCGAACACAACCGATTCACAATCGAACAAGGGCGTAGCCCTTGCATTGCCTGGTCGTTTCTTGATCGTAAATTAAATATTTAAGTTGCAATAATTTCATACAGTTTGGTTATGTATCTTGCTTATTTGCTGACAAAAACGATTTCAAAATTGATGTTTACCAAAACAATAGCTGGTTATTAGACAACATATTATATTCAATTGTGTGCATAGTTTTATGAACTTGGATTACAAAATTGATAAATTTCATTATGTTGCTTTTCCCTTTGAAAAAACTTCAGTCCTCTTCGTCTTTACTGAGTAAAAAGTAGTTTACCAACTTGACTTGACTTTAAATGCTAATTATGGCAAGTTTTTGTGCACATTCAGAAAGTTTATCCAAGCTAGATATAAGAATATGCATATGCCAAATAAACAGACATTTACATATGTGTGTGTGTGTGTGCATATCAGATGGAATGAAAAAAAAAACGCCAGTGTTTAATTCAAAAAACATATGAAAACTTTATCCTGCAGAGAAAAGCGAACATGATGGCTCTTAATAACTTTTTGCAAGCATTTTTGTTTGCTGTTTGTCGTTTTTGGACGGCTTGTGCTTGTTAGCAGGCCAACAACAACACACAGAGAGAAGCGGGCGTGGCAGAGCCTTTGGCAAACTCCAAGCACTTTGACACTGTCGGCTGGCTCTGATGCTGGTCCGGTTGGTCCGCCCGTCTTGTGGCTGTGCAAATTAACTTGTTTCAATTAATAATCCCCCAGCAAATATGTCAACCACATGGGCCCCAGCGGGCAACGAGGTCGGTCGCTGCTGCTGCCGCCGCTGCTGCGGAAAGTCAAAAACTATGCAAACTTTTAGCTGACTTTGACATTTATGGTTTTTGCCCAGGGATGTAAGGGAAGAGAGAGGAACAAGTTTTATGCCTCCCTTTTTGATTTTTCGATCGGACCACGGACCGACCCCAAACTCTGTTGACTGTTGAAAGTTTTTGGCAATACTTTGTCCAAACATACGTTTAGTTTTGGGCTTCATTTGGCTAATGAGTTGACCCGGGAGACAGCAAGTTTTAAAGCTGCCACGTGCATTTCCACATTTTCCGTTTCAGTTAGATTGGGAAAACATGGGCAAATGGGATTGAGCAGCAAAAGCAACAAACTAAGTTGTCAAGTTCTGTAACGTGCCACTGCACAGTGGTCACGCTTGTATGGTAAAGGTAAAAAAAATTTAGGATAGCTAACTTCCGAGCGGACGAAGTTTGTATACTCTTGCAGCTAGTAAATAGTAAGAAATAAAGGTTTAGAATGATTTTCAAGGAACAATTTCATTAACGCATTGAACAATGTTAGTTGAGTAAATTCCCAAGCTCACCAATAGATGGCGACACTTTCAGCTATTTGATATATATATTCATCCGAAATTCAATCAAAATAGTGTGGAAACAGATAATATAACAGATAATGACTGCAAAGTATAAAAACTCTACCATTGAATGCATATAAGTATTTCTCACTAGAAACCTTTAATAGGTTTTATACCTTTTGAAAGGGTTTAAAAATCAAGTAGTTGGTACTGGAATCAAGTTTAAACGGTTTCGAGTAAAAAATTCTTCTCTCAATAAGACTTTTTTATCATTTTGATATCATTTAATGTCGTTTTTCGATTCTAGAATGTTTCGTACTTAATTTAAATACATCCAAGAACAGAACATACTTGAAATTTTAAGTACAAAATGGTATAAATTCTATCTCGATCGATTTAAAAATTGTATTTCTTATTCAGTTTGATCAATGCTTTTTTTTCTCATTGGCTTTTGTCATTGCAACTGTGTGCAACTCGTTCAACTCTTGACTTTTATTTGTTACCCTTGCACAGAGACCACTGTGCATTGGGCCGCTGTTGCTGTTGTTGTTTTTGTTTGTCATGGTTATGGCCACGCTGGTGCCATCTTTTCGGTTTAATCCAATTTATGTTGCTCACAAAACTTTTGTAAAACAACTTAAAAGTTTTGTGCTTAAATAGCATCAAGAAGTCAAATCGAAAAAAAGCAAAACAAGAGTATGAAAATGACTTGGCTCCCCTTGAGTGTGTGAGTGCTAAAAATTAAATAAATTGCACATTTTGGACACATTTTGCTGCGTTGACTTATTTGCTTTCTCAACATGCCAGCATTGACAGCATCCTTCTGCTCCTTCTCGTTAGCCTTTTCCCGTGACAACAACACGCAGCAGCTATAAAATAGTTTTTGACGCCGACGCTGACGCACGCCGCATAGCAATTTCTCGGGCTGCCCCTTTTTTCCGAAGATGAGGGAGAGCCTTTTACGTTTTGGGTCACTTTGCCCAGGCGAAACCTAATAAAGTTGTCAAAAGAGAAAAAATTGTTTAACCATAATGATATGCTTTTGGGAAAAAGGAAAAGTGTTGTAATCCTTTTTGTGGCATAACCCGTTTAATATGTATTGAAATTCACAAAGGAGACCCACATTAAGTGGCACTGGGCTGGGCTTTTGTGATGAGTTTGTGATAAGTTGCGAGTTTAACAACGGTTGACGGCACAAATTGCCTCACGAAAGAAGCGCAAAATACAAACAAAACGCAGCACTTGGGATGGGGCGAAAGTCAGATATGCAAAAGTCAAATGGTGACCACAGGAGCTGGTGATGGTCATGCAGGCAATCATGTTACAAATTTCCAACATGGCAGTTGGTCGCCACCCAAGCAAACCAAGTCAAGTTATCAGGCGGCGATGGGTGAGCAGCTGCAGCAACAAATTGTATACATGTGTCGGGAGCAGGGGATGGGGGCCTCTGTTTGGGGACTGTTTTTCTGGTACGTGCTGAAGAGCAGAGTTGTTTGTTTCTGCCTCCTTTTTTGCAATTGGAAAAATGTTGCACCAAGTGCATGCCACTCCCAGTCGCCCGGCGAGTCCAGTGGTGGCGATTAATCAAAAATTGTTTACTCTAAATGATGAATGTGCAACATGCTTTTGACTTTCAACTGAGCGTGGCATGCCATGGGGAGCTGGTGCCGGGCGATTGTTGCAACTAGTCAAAAGCTAAGCAGAGTCGCATTTTTGGCACGGCCCAGCCAGGCCCATCTCATATTTACATGTGACATATAGAAAGTGTAGCTGGTGCATTTCCGCTGGCACCTCCTGTCAGGAGACCGATTTCTATGCAGCTAGAAAGTATTTTCCCGGCTTTTTTTCGTCTGTTTGACCATTTGTTCATCCTGACTAGGGACTAGAGTTCTGGCTACACGACGAACTTCCTTTTCATTTTTCCATGTCATGTGTCAGCAGCGTCTCGCCCAGCGGCAATCACAGACGCTGCACGCTGGTCGTTCTATGCAAATGCGAGTATAAATGGATAACTCCATCATCGCATTCGAGTGCCCGTGGCAGCACCAGTGCTGCAGTCGCTGTTGCAACAATTGTGTGTCCTCGCCAGCCGCTGTCAGGCCTCTCTGCCCCGCTGCCACTTCTGGCCTTGTCTGCTGAGTGCAATTTGGCCAACAGCTAAAATTATGCAAAACGGAAAAAATGGCATGCGAACTTGGCATAAATCAATAGAAAATTTATACGTTTCTACAAAGTGAACAGTTTTAGTGTGTCTGCTGCGACAGCAACGAAGGTCTCGGATTTCGCGTGATGTTCTACCACAACGCAACGTTTCTTTTTTCGTCGTTTTTTGGTTTCTTTTTCATTTTCCTTTGCGGCTTCCTCTGTTCTTGTTACATGACATTTGAAATCATTTTTCTTTTGTCAAGCCGAAATTGTGGCCATTCGAGTTGTTCGTGCCTTTAAATCACTGAATGAATATTTCTGTCTTGTCAACGGACAGACTGCGGAATAAAAGGCTGCTGCCCTAGTCATTGATATATGAAACTAAGCTCCAAAGTTGGATTTTTATTTCGTTGTAAAGCGAAGTTTAACTTTTTACCAATGCTTTTTAGATGCTTCAACAGCTTGTTTATATTTGAATTCTTTGACTACCTAACATTCTCGAGCTTCTTTCTGAACTTTACTTCAAACTTCCATCAAGTTTCAATCTGTTTTCCCTAATTATTTATTTTATTCAACATTAATAAAACATTACACGCTTACTTGCAGACTTAAGCACACAAGAAGCAACTCCTTAATGCTGTATACATAGGCTAAAAGAACAACAGGCTCATACAGGTTCTAAAGTGTTTTCGTATTACTCATACGCTGTGTGTCCGACCTATAATAAAACGTGTCGTGTGATTAATTTTTTAAAGAAACGTGAGGAACGCATTGAATTCATTATTACGCTAATTCTGGTTTTCAGAGCTCACGAAAATGAGTTTTTATATCTAACTTCACATGAATAGAAAAACTTTTGAACTGTTCTGATCTTTAACTTCTACAAAAAACTACGTGCGGTAGAGTCAACTCTTTTTGAATTTGTCTCTTCATGGTCCGCTTTAAAACTGAAAAGTACCAGAAAGATTTTACGTAAGGTTTTCGGTTAAATACAACTGGTCGAAGAACTGAAGCCAGGTGACCTTCCACAAGTCGTTTGTTTGCTGAATAAATATACACTTTTTTTATTGAAAAATTGTCTTCAGCGACGAAGCTCAATTTTGGTCCAAGGGGTTAACAAACAGAATTGTCGAATTTGGGGTGAAGTGTAGCCAGAGGCATATCAAGAGCTGCCAATGCACCCTGAAAAATGCACTGTTTGGTGCTGCCCACGAAACCATGGACTCATTGAGAGGTGACTTTGGTGAGCAATTAATCGTATGTTTTGGTCTTGTCCTTTGGCCTCCAAAATCATGTGATTTGACCCCACCAGACAAGAGGACCACAATATAGCTGCCATTGCACAGTGGATGCATTTATATGAACAGAGCGGTCATAAATACTTCTGATTGAAATATCGGGCTAAGATTTATACTGTGAGGTCTATGAAGAGTGAAAACTGTAATAAGAAAAAATGGGCGTGGTTGGACATGTCTACGCTGATCGGTAAATAATCTTGATTACTAAATATCTGTAGAAGGTACGAACCGTCTATCTACAAAACGGTGGAAGACACGAGTTTTTTCCAAATTGTGCTGGCGGGAGGGGGCGGGGAAAAAATTAAAAATTAACTTAATCTGCCTGCAAGTATAACAAAATTATGTCCCATACTCGGCGAACCTCCATCTCTGAGATCTGTGCATTCACACGACTGACAAATCAAAAAACATGGGTGGTAGCAAGAAAACTAAACATTTTCAAAATCAAAATTCCAATTCAAAAAAGAATTCCGAGGGCTAAGGAGGGCAACACACTAAAAACTTTAACTAAACATTTGACACTCGAACCAAAAAACAAACACAAAAATATAAATATATCAAAGACAACGATTTACACAAAATTAAACACGAAATTTCGCTAAGTGGAATTGTAGAGGTTAAGTCAATATCTTTATGTACAATATCCAGTTTTCACAACTTGAATTAATATAGCTCTTATGCAAAACTGTAATTTAGCAAAATTAACAAGTTGCAGCGAGCGGAGTGCACTGTACAAGGCAAATGAACAAATGGTCACACTTTCGATGGTATTTTAAGAAAGCACAGTTACAATCAAAGCAAAGAAGTATGTCACTAAGAACCTTGACCAATTGACTGTTAATTAGAGCAGTTACGGTTTGAAAATTTTAACAATAATTTTTTGATTTTTGGCTTATGGCAGCATTCACTGTGCATTGGTGAATTTCCGGAAAAAAACACTGGAAAAGTGAGCCAACGTTTGAGCTTTCTGATGATCGTATGGCTTCAATTAAATATTTTATTTACCATTGCAAGTTTTCTGTTTTTTAGAGCGAAGTTTGACAGGGGACTAAAACGATAACTATTTTTTCTTTGCGACAGATTTCTTTGGCTACGCTTTTGTATTTGCATTATGTATTTGCCAAGTTTGTCCATTTGCCGTAGCAGCAGGTGGGTTGTGTGGGTTAACAGTGAGTTAACAGTAAGTTAACAGTGGGTTAACAGGGAAAGAGGGAGGTGTGAGAAAGCAAATTGGAATTGAAAGTTAATTGAAGAGTGGGTTGTAAATTCATTAGGATAATTATCCACTATCCGTTCCTGACCTAAATATCTAATCTGCTCACTTTCTTGAGCAAGAAAAAGAAGAAGCAAAACCGGGATTTTATGCCCAAAAAGTTAAAGGAATGGAAACTAAACCGCGTGAATTAAGTCCGCGCTCGGCAGTCTAATTTCATTTTTCTAAATGAATTAAGGGCGCTACCTCAAAATGAAATTACACGCACTCAAAAAAAGCAGAACGATTCGGTCTTAAAAAAACGCTCTTGATTTTATCCTATTTCGGTCTAGAATTTTGTAAGAACGATTCGCTTTTGGAAATTCTTACTTTGAGAACGAATCGTTCTTAAGTTGGAAACTGACCGTTAACATTTCAAAAATAGAAATAAAATTCTTGATTTCAGATAAAAAAGGTTTAATTTAAGATCATTTCGTTCTTCAATTTTCGAAATTGACCAATTTGGTTCTTAAAGGCAAGGCGAGAGAGGGGATGCAAACTAAGAGAGAATAGCGTTGAGAGAGAGCGCGTGCGGAGGTTGTAGTTGTTTGATGCGTAAATAGCCGAGTGAGCTAGAGCGCCGTCGTCCGTGTGTTCAGTCTTGGGGGTCCCGAGTTCAAGTCCCAGTAAAGTAAGTAAAAAATAAAAAAAAATTTCATCTATGTGGCTACCTGAATTCAATCAGCTTAGATCAATGTCACAAATGTATCTCTAAGCAACACTCTTACCACCGTATTTTTGAGAACGAAAGCTTTTGATTCAAGAGTGAATTTCTTAACTTTTCTCCGAGTGTGCTTATTTTGAGCTCTAAACGTTCTTCAAAAAATCCCGAATCGTGCTTAACATATCCAAAACGTTCTTGAAATAAAGAATTTAAGGATTTTTAAAAACGCTCTTGAATCAAGAATTTTCGTACTTAAATCAAGATTTTTCTGGCTTATTGAAGCTAAAAATTGAAACTAAATAATTCTTAATGAAATAAAAATTGTGGAATTACGAAAATTCTTGATTTTTCTCTCAGTGCGGAGAGGTCTTAATTTCTGCAAATTGAATTCAGGCCGATATCTGAGTATGAAAAAAAGTTTGGAATATTTTAATGGATAGAAGGCTGGCGATTGAAATAATAAAAAATTGATGAAATTACTTTCGGTTGATGTACTTTAAAACTACATAGAGAGAAAAATCCTGTTCGGAAATTAAGTTGCTCTCAACTTAAAATAAGAACAAGATGGTCTTAAAATTCTTGAGAACAAATGTTCCAAATGTTCCTGAAATAAGTAAAGTTTTTCTCAATCGGATAATATTTGCTTTAAACAACAACAAACCCGGTTTTCAACAGAGAAATATACAAGAGAGAGAGCGACTGAGAGCGAGTTGGCCCTCTTTTTTAACACTTTTTTGTCAGCTCTTACAAGCATTTTTCTGGGTTTTTCTAAAAAAAAACTAAAATGAAACGAGTCAGGTGGAGTGGGTTGTTTAAGCGATGTTTCTGATTCCAATGTGAGCAATCCACTCACACCTGGTCCAAACTCAATCACAATTTTTTCCCAGTTAAGTTTACAATGTTCTTGAAAACGGAACAATATTAACACAAGTAAAGTTCTTAAAAGCGGAACAATTTCAACTCAACTTGATTATTTGTGTTCTCAAAAAATTTTTCTTTAAGTGAGAACATTGTACTACAAATGAGAAAACCCGTTCATGCACTGTTTTTGGAAACGTTTGTGCTCATTTTGAGTGCAATGTTCTCGGTGTTTTCCCTCTGTGCACTAACTTAAAAATAATTAGCATTGGAGGCCGGTTTTCCCACAAATCCGGCTCTGGCCTTTACGAACTCCGAAGCTAACAGAGAATGGAACCAGGTAATTTTGCCCAACTGTTAAACACTCGGTACCTGCGAAAGTGTATGCTCAATGTGTATAAATTTTGCAGCTGCAGTAGCAGCGATGATGATTTTAAAATGGTTGACAAACCATTCTTAAGGACTGCATAAATATGGCATCGCTAGGGACCTACTTACTTGAAGCTTCATTTAAGCGAAATTCGGACATATCTTAGGAAATCGATTAAGATTCCCAAAATTACAAGTCTCATTGACTGACAGTTGAACTGAGCAGAACCGAACCGAACTGATTTGTAATGTAAATGTAAAATTGGCTTCACTGCCCTAAAGGCCAACCAAGTTTCTCTCAATTTCTTGGCGTTACCTACAGTTTAACGCCGAATCCGAACGGCAAAGTTTGAGAAGACTTTTCGTGGCTAGCTACTTCACAGCTGGCGCCCATAGCTGGTGAAGGTGACCGTGACCAGATGTGTAATAGCTATTTTCTAAAGCAAGGAAACAGCTTTTTATTAGATGGTCCGAGGCTGGATTGAACTCACGCCTCCCGCACAGCAGGCTAATGCACTAACCGCTGCGCCACACCAGGCCACACCGAACTGATTTAGTTTGTGGTTTGGTTACGATTTGGTTCGATTTGGTTTTTAACCTGTTTGCATGCATGGCTTACAAATCATACAGTGATGGCCATTTCGTCTTTTCTAAGGACTATTTATACCGCTTTTATTCGTTAGTTTATGAAATTCTTAGCCCCATGAAGAATATATATATATGTTGTGCATAGAATATGGACAATTTGAAAATTTAATTACAAAAATCTACACATTTTGGGTTTATTTTGTTTTTGATTGCAGAAAATCAACTCTATTAAAATTTCCTCTAAAAACTTAATATTTCTATTTCTTACATTGTCGTACACAATTTCTCATAACCTTGTCATATGTCAAAATTGTTTTTGTCTATTCAATTTAATAGAGCAACCTCAGCTGCACTTAATGACCTTGCTTTGCTTTCTAGCTGGTGATCAACATGAAAGTCCTTTGTTGTGCTGAGGCCAAATTCGCACACTTTGTCTCATTTATTGATTTTCGCCCATTGTACGACCGTGTGCCGTCGCTGTAGCATGCTTTTAAGCTAACGATGCAAACTGAAAATGTTGACAACAAACATTTTTCAAGCTGTGCGGTTGTCGCTGCTGTCCTTGCAGCAAAGGTAGCCCCGGTCTTGGGCGAGTCTGTGCCCATATGTTTGTGCCCCCCACAGGGTGAGTTCCAACGCGTGTGAGCGTGCGTGAAGCAGAGGCAGACAACGGGGCGGCGGCCCGCTGTGATTCCATTTGGCAACTTTTTACAGTTGCAAAATATGGTTTTGCATAAAATTTCAAATAAATGTTGCGATATGAGCCAAGGCCAAGATAAGCGGCAAGCGGTACCTTTTGTAGCACTAACCTAGGATGCTGCACGGCAGTAGAAAATTACAAAATTAAGCCAGAGCGGCAGCGGCAACGGCAACCAATAAAAATGCCACAAATTTGCCCAGGGAGCCGGGCGTGGAGCTGGCTGCCATAAAGAACCAATGCTCTGCCAGCCGGCACTGTAAAATTATGAAATCATAAAAATATTTTTACGATTACATAAAAAGTTGCGAAAATGTGGGCGTCCTACGACAATGGACTGGGTCTTCGCCCGGCACTTGCGTGATAGTACAAAATTCAACATTAGACATATGACTTCATTATTTATCAAACTGCCGAGCTTGAAAGCGTCAAACTGAATAGTTCAGCCCCACCTAACCCGGCGTTGACCCAAGGGGAGGGCGACATGTATTCAAATTACGTACGAGAATGTCGCCGAGCGGCGGCAAACCGCACTGAAACAATTTCATTAAAACCTGACACACATATGTGGCAGGCATTTTTGGATATTTCATTTGCTGAACTCTGCGGCTTTAACCCTTATTAGCCTTTCGCTTCCTTTTAACCATAATTCATGTTGTTTTCATTTGTTTTGATTAGCAAATGAATGCCAGTTCGCTCGTTCAAGTCGAGGAGAATGTCGCCGGGACTGTTGGCTAGCAAATTATAACGTGACTCGATGGAGGCAGTAAAATTTGAGTATTCTCGCTCACCGTGTCCCGCTCGCTGTGCGTGTTTCGGTTGCCACGCAATCCGAACTGTGAATTGGTATAACAAAAAATTTTAATTTATGCCGCGTTGAGTGCGTTATGCCCCAGTTTGCGGCAAGTGGGAGCCCTACTTTAGAGCACAATGTGTGTAGATAGCATGGCAGTCGCCTGGCCAGACACCATCGCCGGAGTTAAGCCGAAAATCGGCACTTCAGGCGCGCTCTCTATGGCTCATTTTCTGTGGCTACAAAATGTTGGATTTGCCTTAAGCACGCGAGGTCTTTCGGGCCGCAAATATGTAAAAATTATAATTCCATATTACATATTTGATGAAACACATTCAATCATTCCGCCTGCCGACAACGCCACAACCCAATAATTACGCATTTCGTATTTTCGCAGTGTGGTTATTTTTAATGATAAATGACCCGGCCCAAAGTGTTGGCAATTTTTCGGAGCTTATACCAAAAATTTCACTTCAGGGGGGTGTTTATGTGTTGGGCTGCCAGTGTATGTGTGTGTGTGTGCTACTAATTTTGTGTCAAAAATACTTCGCATTCCCCCAGGCAGCGTCGCGACTTCGAGCATATGTGCGACAAGGAGCTGAATGAGCTGAATGGCGGCGCAATTTGTCATTTGTCAGAATTTAATGCAGTTAATAATTAGCTAAGTTCCGCATATTTACATGTGAAAGGTGTTACATACGCGTAGATATGTTTACACAAGCCTGTGTGAGAGTATGTGTGTTTTTCATAGCGTTGAATTACTTACACTTCGGCAGGAGGAGTATGAGCGGGAAAATCAATAAATGATTAATTACTGTGCCAGCAATGCTTTTTCATTTTAAACTTGGTTAAGCCTGAGGGTTACATTTATTCCGAATTTTTGGAATTAACATGCTTCTGAGCTTTAGCTCTTGGCAGCTTTGAGATCTGTTTGTTAATTGGAACAGACTACGAATTACACCTACAATTAGAAAAAACGGAATCAGAGCTAAATCAGCCCTGATTTGGAAGTGCTGGTACTGAAATCATGGCTGAATTGACATGGATTTCAGCCATGAATTTATCTACTACGTAGTGACCTTATTATCTTATTCAGAATGATTTCAGTACTGAACTCATGGGTCAGTTTTATGGGTAGAGCTGAAAACACAACTGAAATCAGTCATGAATTGAAGCAATTCCATACTTCTTAGGTCTGAATCAGAACTGACCAATTCAGTACTAAGGCGTACAACATGTTAAAACACCTCATATAAAAAAACATTTCTTCGACGGGAATTCGAATCCACGGCCTCGACGATCTATGCGAATGTCTTCCCAATGGTCAGGGTCTTGTTGCTGGCTGAGTGTCTTTACTATGATTTTGTCGGTGTTTCTCGCTAGTGCTTGATAGTCATGTGAGCTAAGATGCCGTAGTCCGTGTTTTCAGTCTTCGACAGGACAGAAAATGCTTAATTGTAACAACGTCTAGCGACACATTAGACACATTACATAATCAAGTAATTTTATATGCTTTCAAACAGATTCCCAAAATTTGGTCCAAATCGGGAGACTATGTCTAATGACTGACATAGGACCGATTGGTCGGAAGGTGGGTCTTATTGAGAAACTCTTTTTTTATCGTTCTTAAACTAGCCGATTGTTAATTTAATAGGCTTTCAAACTAATTCGCAAAATTTGCTCAAAACCTGATGACAATAAGTCGCACCTCTGATTTTTCAGAATCAGCATTTTCAAGGATATAAAAACTTCGACACAGACGGAGTTGGTTTAGCCTTCTCGTATTTTTCTGGATTTACCAGAACGATCCTTTTAAAGAGAGTTCTAAAAGTTACACAGAAAAAAATATGATATATTTTCTTATCAATTTTAAGCCGATATGAAAAAATATCAAATTGATATGTTAAAAATTTCAAATCAATTATTTTTAACGTTTGAACAGGAGCACGATAGGGATGCCTATGGCAACATACAAGCTTCACACTAAAGCTGAAACACTTCGTCTCGCTACGAATCGGTGGAAAACCCTTTCTTCCTGTGCAGTAGCGAGGCTTACGTGGCCAACATTCGATCAAAAACGTAGGGGAGAATGGGGGGTTCTGAGCCGCTGGGGGTTGTGAGCCACTCGAATATTGGCCACAAAATTTTTGTTTATGTCATGTCTCCCTTCTTATTAGCTAACTTTTGTCAAGCAACCTATCAGTCTACAGCTTCTTTAAGTTCGTGAACCAGAACTCGACTTTTTAAAAAAAAAAAAATTTTTTTTTTATTTTTGACTTGTGAATATTATACAAAATTTTTTTCGTAATGACAAAAGTGGGTATGAGGGGAAATATCTTTGGTCTATGCCTTTTTGATAGAAATATGTTTTTTTTTTGTAACAATTTCATTATGGTTATGTGACGTCACCATTAAAAAAAGAGAGGTATGATGGGTTGTGAGCCACTTTGAAAAAAAGTCGGTTTTGACTTTTAAAAGAGAATATTGCAATGACGTGCAATAAAACAGAGGAAAAACTCTCCAAAAAAGTAAAAAAAACATTGAAAAAGGCAAACAAAGAACAGCCAC
>JAEIFU010004192.1:0-18317 GCA_018904235.1 Lordiphosa stackelbergi | reverse complement strand
ACTCCCGCACGACCACATAGTTAATTTCGGGTCTGGCGATATTATATGAAGACTGTGCATTTCTGAGCAGCCTCAGCACTCTTCAATTATAATTCAATTCAAATTGGCTTTCCGGTTTTTTCCCCACCCCTTTTTCGCCCACTCACCAAACTTTCCCCATCCTCCTTTCCATCCATTCCATTCCGCTCTCCACTCTTTCCCCTCCCCCCTCATTCTAACACATGTTTCAGAGAGCCAAGAGATGCTTTGCATATTTGTAATACACTCATACCTAATTTGTGTGAGTGTAAGTCGATCCCTCTCATGGTCACTCTCTCTCGCACGCTCTTATCAAAACAGCTTAGTCCTAGCTAATTGCCTAAGCGCCACAGATCCGTTACTTTTCTTTGGCTGTATGTAAATTTTTTGTCTGATAGCTTTGTGAAATACCAACTAAAGCGAAAGAGCTTAGCATGTTCTGTGCTCCATACAAACTTTTCTTTGGCTGTTTGACAACTTCGCGAACAAATTTTCCAAAAATTCTTTCTTAGTGCGTGCCTGCATAACTAAACAAAGTCGTGTTTAAAGAGCACCAATTACAAATAGAAGTCACGATGAACCTTCAAACGATTTATTTATTTGCGATTTATTTACGTTTTACAATCGCCTTCACTTGGATCTTCACTGCAAGTAAGGATTAACCTAACACTGCACAACGTGTCACACAAAAATTTGATAAGTGTTGCACAACAGGAAGTGCAGTGTCAAAGACCATCTAATAACTAGACAGCAAGTTTGCTCAGTCCCTCTTCGCTGTCGGCTGCGCTGCTACGGCACTTAGGTTCGATCCTCGCCTGTCTTGCTCTGTCGCGCCAAAACATGATTGATGCGTGTGAGTGAGACAGGGTTCAGACGGTTCGAGTTTGTGACGAAGACGGTTGCAGTCTGAAACTAAACTTGGTTCGACTGAGCAAACGTGCAGTCTAGATATTAGATGGTCTTTGACATCGTGGATTTCACTTAAAGCTCCTGTCGTGCTTAAGCCGACAATTCAGACAAAAATCCTTTGCCACATTAGTACCAAAATAACTAAAAACAATGTCTGATTCCCTAAATATTGCAATAATTTATTGTTTATATCAAAACTAATTCCATTTAAGCGAAAATTTGACATCAAATCTAATCCATTAAATATTTATTTCATTTTTGATGATTTCATTTGATAAAATCAAAAAAGGGTTCTCCCCCTAGCATATGGCTTTACTTAACCCCCAAAGGGATTGTTCTCATGCTGGTTTCATTTCATGTCAGTTAATTTGGTCAAATGCAAATGCAATTTACTAAAGTCAATTAAATGGACACCACACCACACACAGAACCCTACGGACTAGTCCGTAGTTCGACAAATCATAACTGCCAATAAATAAATGTTGAATAAATTATGTCCCATGCCCAGAAATGTTTTGTTCTTGTTGTCACATTTTGCATTTTGGTTCATTGCTACAAAATTGGTTTTCTCGCTTGGGTAAATTAAAATGTCACCGATTTCGAATGGCCCGATCCAACGACCACACGCACACATGCTGCTAGCCGTTGCCATATTAGTGCCAAATTCACAGAGAGCCATTCCTAAAATGGAGTAGGAGCCACCAGCAAATTCCTTTGTCGGTCTGTCCCCCCCTCATTGAGAATGTCGCCGGTTGCATGCGATTATTCCACCACAACTAATTACAGTGGCAAACGGAGCAGCCTGCTGCTGTTGCTCCGGCCAGGACATGTTTAGGTCAGCCGCAACACATTCACATTGGGAGAGTGCACTTGTGTGTGGCCCCATGAATAATTTATTTAATAAATACATTCACAATTAAATCAAATGCGAAAATTGTGTGGCCAGGCATGCTGCATGATACAAACAGATGGGAAGTAAGTGCGTAGGGACATACATACATATAAGTGGGTGTGTGAATTGTTATATATATATAAAATTGGTTCATTCAGAGGTCTAAGAACATTAATTTAGGACATTTAGCCCTGACTGACTGATTGGTAATCAACGCATAGACCAAACGGTAAATGAATAATAACAAAAGTAAACATTTTTGATATACTCAATATTTTTAAGAACTTGGTAGGAATCCAATCTTCTAAAGATGTCTGCCATATCTTCTATATCTTTAAAACCAACAAAGATTTGTTCCCCTTGTATGTTCCTATTTGAACTGGTTTTGGCTAATGTGTATTTTCCAAATTAATTATAAATTATGTTTGGATCCGTTTGTATGCCAATTCCTTCCACTTCTCTCTCTCTCTCTGTCGTCCCTCTCCATATGTAAAACACAACAGACCACCTCCTGGCCTGTGGCATTTCCAACAGCAGTGGCAGCTGCCGTGACCGTAACCGAAACCGGAGCCGTCAACTGCTTCAAAATGGCTGCGGTTTCATATGCAATTATTTGCTGTTACGACGCCGACGACGCTGTCGGCCCGTGGGGGCCTTTGTTGCGGAGTAGGCAACAACTTCGAAGTGGAGCCGCCAGGAGTTTAGTTAGTTTGCAGCTCATGCATTAATTATTGCTGGTCTGTTGCGGTTGGAATGGCCGCATGGAGCACACACAGCACACAGATCCTATGGAACCAAAGGAGCCATGGTAGCTGCTGCTGTTGCTGCTGCTGATACTGATGCTGGGGTTGGTGGAGGAAGACCACAACAGGCCGGCTGGCCATCAATTTCGTTGGTAGGTGGCGGCGGCGGCGGCTACACAACTACACAGTGGTCACGCCTCCATTTAACTAACTAAAATTGGCAAAATTTTGGAGCAAGCAGGCGGAGGAGCGCATGTAATGTGATTTTGCCCTTATGCAAAAGGGGAAAACCAAACAAAACAATAAATAAATATGCATAATAATTTCATACATTATCTTGCTTCCTTTGGTAGTCGTTGTTCTTGTTGTTATTGCTGCTGCTGTTGTTGTCGAAAGGATGAATTGAATTTCATTTAACAAATTTGTTAGGGGCACATAATTAAGACCTGCAAATGTTCAACCAAAATGCATAATACAATCGAAACTAAATGCATATCTCATTAAAATTTCACAAATGCCGAAATGCCGGTCATTTGAATGAACCACCTCATCTACACAGTGGGAAATAACTTGCTGTTGATTCTAATTTAAAGATATCGAAATACTCTTAGGACCGATTTCACTTCTCCTACATAGCTATATCTGTTACATAAACTAACATATGACAGAATAAATTGTAAGGTTATCTGACACATCTGAAAGAAGAGAAATCGGCCATCAAAGTAGATTATATATAGAGAAAATTTCATCTCGCACTAGAAACAGGTCTATCGTAGTTTTTTGATGCGGTACTCGATCGATACTTTTGACGGCACCAACTAAATTTTGTTGTAGCAATTTCCTAATAGAATATAGAATTTTCTGCCTCGGATAATGAACCTGAATTTTGCTTCTCACAGGCTTTAACCCATTTGAAATATGCAGAAATATATGTGGGAGATCAAGCATGGGTAGAAGAATAATAAAAAAAAAAAAAAAGGTAAAAGGGAGGGGCAGCTAAGTGAGGGAAACGGGTGAGGGAAAGTTACAGCTCGATAGTAAAACTGAGACTAGTAGAAACAGAAGAGAGGACGGACAAAGCTTAATCGACTCAGCGCGTCGCTATCATTAATACTTTATGTGGTCGGAGAAGAAAGCGTTGCAAACCAAAAAATATCAATATAAATATAAACGTTAAGAAAGAGTGTAAAAATGCCCTTGCAAATGTTTTAATACATCAAAGTTTAAGAACGCCAGCATTAAAACAAACAATTTTTCTAAATAAAACCCACTTTTCGACCGTAGTCCTATGACAGCTATAAGATATAGTCATCCGATTTTGACAAAACTTCCAAAATCTTTGTAAAAGCGCATAATATTAATAATTGCTGAAGTGAGACACGTTAAGATTAAACAAAAAATTTTCTCATAAAAACCCACTTTTCGACCGAGTCATGACGATATATAGTCATCCGATTTGGACAAAAACTAACAGTGAAAGCTATAGATAATAAGAAGGGGAGCCGTAACATAAAACAAAAGTTTCACAAAGACCCATTTTCAACCGATAGTTCCTATGGAGCTATAAGATATAGTCATCCGATTTGGACAAAAACTTAAGGCATAAAAAAGGGACCGTTAACATTAAAAACAAATTTTTCAAAGACCCATTTAACAAAGGCCAACAACCGCCACAACATTAAAAGAAGACCAATCACCACTAAAAGAGAACAGCGAAGAAACAGACAGACGGAGAAGAGAAAAAAGACCAAAAATCGATATATCGTTATTTTCTAAAACTTAAGAAAACTGAAAAGTTTTTAAGGAACGTCCTCACAGCCAAGTGACCATTTCTAGTCGCGTCTTTCTAATAGGATAACTTTAACATTTCAATGACTTAATTTTCTGAAACTAGATTATAGTTTTAGGGTTCGATTTGACAAAGCGTATAGCAAAACCAGAAATGTAAAAATAATAAAAAATAAACAAAAACGGAAGGGTAAAAAATGAGTTCCTTTTCCCTTCTTTTTCCAATAGGACTGAAAGAAAATCATTTTTATGATTTATTTAACTTAGAAATCACACTTCACGAAGAAAAAAACGTATAAGAGAAGAAAATCTGCCGAAATACCGTACCTGGATCGAGTTGAATGGAGGAATTCATTTTAGACCCATGGTTTCTGGACGAAATTTTCCAAAGATTTCGATTTTTCTATACGCTTTGTGCAAAACAAAATCAACAGTCTTGTTTTGACAATTTGTCCAATTACCATAGTAATTATTTCTGATATATCGTTTATAAAAATATCGATAATCGCCTATATCGGTACAAAAAAAATCATATCGGAATAACCCTTATCGTCCAACCAAAATATCGATATATTGATATATCGATAAAATATTGACAACCCTAATGTATATAGGCAGAATACAATGCGTTTTAAGAATACAATGACCATACTCTTACCTAGTGTTCGTTAGCTAAAGGTACAATAATATAGAAAAGTAACACGCATTGACACAAAATATAAGGGGTTCATGGAATACTATATACAGGGTGGACCATTTAAAAATTGAAATTTAATTTTGCTATAAAAAATGGCTCAATAGTTTTCAAAGGTTGAACATTTATTGGAAAGGTTGGTTCATGTCATTTATTTATGAAAAACCATTTCGGTCAAAAGACCACCACGGTTGACTTGGCAATGTTTTCGGTCCAGCGCACCGGACGAGTACGTACACGGGTTGGTTTATCCACCAACATTCCAGTTTCACGAACTCGCATCACGAATTGGTCCTCAAATTGAGTATTTTGTTAAATGTTTTTATCAAATTTCGCTGAGTTTGAGTCGAGAACTCACCTCTTTGGAAATATGTTTTAAATATTTCCCAACTTTCTTCAAGCAAATAGCGACCCATTTCGTAAATGCCAAAGTTTTTACTAAATATTAGTCGCATTCCGAATGACATTTGATGTTTTTAAAGTCAAATTATAAATAGTTCAAATTCCAAACTCTAGATGGACCACCCTGCATGTCTATATTGGTACTGTTCGCTGGGAAATTCACTAGCTAAAGGCAATACACAGAATAGTCACACAAAATTCGTTTGGACCACCAACCAACTATAAAGGAATAGGTTTTATCAAGCCTCTAAAATTCTGTAAAAGTCCTGGTCTTCCAACCATTTATGAAGCCTTTAGTTCGGTTCCCGGAGCTAAGAGCTTCAGTTGTTCATAGCTTAAACTATTTTTGGAGAATATGAATAAATCGGTAAAAATGCAAGTTCGAATGAATCATTTAGTACCAAAATTTAGGTTAACTTGTGTAGTTGTTCGCCTTTAGTGTCCGCAGCCGAGCGGAACTAATCTTTGTTAGGTAATAGCCAGGAACGCAGGCGATACTTCGCCAATTAGTAGTAGAAATTTTTTGTTTCAATCAACAAATCATCTTCGTCAACATTTCCTTTTACTGTTGTTTTGATGTTACCGCTAAGAAGCGCGCGCCCTGTTTAGTTGCGCAAGCCTACGTCCAAAACCGCCACGGAACTCAACCTCACCGGAACCAACAACACCTTCCTGTCCAGACCACGGCCTCCAGAGGCACGTCACTAGGCCGAACGATCGCCAGGGCCGCGTAAACCGCCTGCAGCGGGACGGGGACGCAGTGTCTCCGAGCGTGCGGGACGCTTCAGGGTCGAGGGCACAATTTCGGGTGGCAAATGCAGATAGCTGCGCAGCTCCTCGACGCCCTCCTTGGTCAGATACCAGTAGTAGTGGCACCAGGCGAACTGTTCCTTGACTGGCCGCGGGAGTGCAGTGACTGCAGAGCCTTGATCACATGGAGATTGGGAATCGACTACTGTTCGGGATGCGTCTGGGCATGGAAACCCTTTTTGGCCAAAATGACGCCCTCCTAAATGGCGACCGATAAGCCTTTGGCATAATCATGGAGACACGATGAGCCCTGGCATAAACATCTATGACACTGAGCAGATCGGTGTAACAAAGACTCGATACATGACCTTTTCACTAAGAATCGAAAGTGGGGACTAGTTCACAAACCAGTCGGAGCGCTCAGGCTGTCGATACAATATTTATTATTATTTTCCTTCATACCGACCTCTCTATTACTTCCAATATTACCAGGCCTTATGATTTGGTAGAGATACCAATGAAACAGCTGTACGATTAACTAATCTCCTTTGAGGTGAGTTGTGTTCCTGTATGTGCAAACATAACGAGACCTCGAGCACTCAAAATTTTAAATATTTGACTATCATAAAGGTCGTCAAAACATACACATTTGTAAAAACTCAAACAAAAACGGCTTTCTTTAACAAATGCATAGAAAGCTATATAAGTTCTTATAAAAGCGGAAGCCCTTTATTCAACAGAAGCCATTATCAAAATGTAGGTCCGGTCCCGGATTCGGAAGGTTTTCATAGTTCGGTTTGAAGGACTCAAAAAAACCGTTCTCGGGAGTAATCCTGTTTGCAGCCATGGTTCATTATAACTATTGACACGAATGGTACATTAGATTCTCTTCTTGCCTTACCAGTAAATTTCTGTCTTGGGCTATCTGGCTACAGTTAGTCCGACACCAAGCTTTGAATTATAATTATTTTCTTCCACTAGAGTTAGCCTACACCAGAAGAAACGTTTATAGAACATCTCGAATCAAAAATTCTTTAGGCAAATTAATGGGTGCTATTTAGGCTAGTAATGGGGCCTGAACACGACTGAAAACTGTCTACTACTGTATAACCGACTGTTGTTGGTTGATTAATTGTTTTAAAAAATTTATTTCTCTCTGTGTCTAAATGCTGAGAATCCAAGGACTCGAAACTAAATACCACACAGGGATATTAATTAAATTTTATTTAGATTTTGATTAGAGTTCACTTACTAATAGGTACCTTTGCCACACTTGCTCCATGTAAACCGTGAAAAAACAATCCGCCCCTTTGATATTTTTTTTTCATTCAGTCCAGACATAACAATTAAAACCTGTTTTTTTTCCACTTAAACGCAGTCATTAAATTAATTTCATATAATTAAACATCGATTTAGAGCAATTTGCGCTGCTGCCCGACACCCACCCACTAACAGTCGACAACAACCAACAACAAAAAGAGTTCATTTTAATTAATTGGAAAAGCAAAAACATTTCAGCAATTTTGTCTACAAGAAGATGGCAAATATCGCTTGAATGCATTCCGGCACGCAGCAGAACATGGCGGCATCCTCATCCTCATCCTCATCCTGCAGGCAGGCAAGAAAAATGTTTGCAAACTTTCGTTTCGCATTCGTACACAATTTAAATAGTTGCAGTCACATTCTGGCCAAGGCTTACACACACACACAGCAAACAAGTGCCAGGAATCACGAGCACAAAGGCAGCAACCACACTGTCCTGACACTGCCAGAAAATTGTCTTGCACAAGCATAGAATTCCGTTTTAACATAGAGGTGACTACCGCCGTAAAGAGAGAGAGAGAGAGAGAGAAACCAGGAGACTTCGACAATGTCTGCGGCATGTCCAGAATGAAGGAATTCCACACTGAAAATTCCCAGCACGCGCGTAAGAAATGCACAACTTCATAGCATTCCAAGTGCAAAACGCATTCATGGCGAGCATAAATGAAATTCCAAGCCAGGCACAGGCAAGCAGGCAGCTGGCAGGCAGCAGGCAGGCGGAGCCCCTTAATAAAAGCACAAAAGGTACGTTCACGCAGCATTGAGATGCTTAGGAAACTGGGCTCAGGGAAGGATTAAGTGAAATTGCAGCAAACTGCGAATATAAAGGAGCTCTGTTAATCTGTATATACACAAAAAAATATCATGATGAATGCCCTTTAAAGTATGCAATAATTTTGGAAAATATTTATTTTATATTATTTTGAATGCCCAGGCACAACTAAATATGTGTGAATGTACAGACTGACTATAAATTTTCTCGTTCAAAGGGAAAATTGTTACAGAAAAATAGTTTTGCATACTTTTAAGGGCACTTATCAAGATATTTTGTGTATGAACAGGGTTTAAGTGGGGGAAGGAGTTGTATAGTTTAGTCCTTCACTAAATCGATTAGACTAATGCTTGAACAAAACTAAACTGTGTTGGGAAATTGTTTAGTTTAATTTATAAGAGAACAATCCAGGAACCAAAGAAATATAGATCGCTCACATACGTACTTAAACTATCAGAACGATTCGCACAAAACATACAAATAGCGCATAAACCTTCAAATACGATGAAAAGATTTTATAACAGGACCAATGCGAAGGATATAAAGAAGATAGTTGCAACAAAATCTACATAGGAAGGACAAAATCCCAACAAATTTGACTAAAAGCTCGCATTACATTGTGTAGAAAGCGCCCTTTCGCCAAATTTTGAGGCAACGACAATACTACAACAAGAGCAGCATTACAACAAGCGCTTTACATTAGAAATGCTGCACATTTCAAACATACCAACAGACAGGAGACTCAACTATAAGACGGACACTGAGAACTGAAAGTTAGTTTAAGACTCCAAGTCACACAGTGCAGACGGGTAAAAATTGTACGTAAACTGTTTTTGTGAAATTTGTTAAATGATTGTATGTTTAATATTGGTGTATAATTTTTGTAGTTTTGCCCTGAAGATGGTATAAGACCGAAATATATTGGAGAAAAAAGAAACATAATTTTGTTTTTTCTATCAACTTGACCTCGAGCCGGAGAACATTCATCTCATCTATATAAATAATCTCAAACAAGCACTAGTCCAATTGGGCATAGAACATAATCAAGAATTTTGGAGTGGAAAATCAGTAAAATCAGTAAAAGTAAGTATAAGCCGGAGCACAGCTGATAGCATTTTCACTATTAAACTTGCTATGCCTGATAAGCAAAAATTTAACACATTTTTCCATAAAACTTTTTCTTTATTTACATTTTAAGACATTAAACCTCTTCAATTGATTCAGCGTCATCAAGTTAAGTAAATAAAAATTTACATTTTTGCTATTATTTTGCTACTATGCAAATTCCTTTCAACATCTCAAACAATTTTCAATTTAATCCCTAAGTGGTGCACAGCTTGGACAAAACAACACATAGCTCAATCAAAAAACAACAACCAGCAAAAAAAAAAAAATACACCAAGCACTACAAAACACACACACACACACAGTAAAACTGTTGAGAATGTGTCCTTAAATGAACAAAGATGGAAAAAATACTAAAAGAGACGACAACGACGATGACGGCAGTTCAAGTGCTAAAACTGCAAGCATATGCCAACGATGTGTGTGTGTGCAGCCGCCAGCCTCCTTAGGAAAGAGACAGAGTCGGCTGGTATCCTTTACATATGCCTGTTGTCCTTTCTCACTTTGGCAGCCAACTCAAACGAGTTGAACACACTTGAGCTCGCCTCCCCCCCTTTAGTCGTGTCGTGTCCTGTCCGCCTTCACTTGTGTCTGTTTAGTATACATATGCCTAAAGAGAAGTTTCATTTTTTTGCTTCACCCAACAGTTTGATCCTTTAGCTTCTGTTTAGTTAAAGAATCGGATAATACTTACAGTAGCTGGGTCATTTGTTTAGAAAAATGTTTATAAATCAAAATGTAACTCACCTGAAAAGATACAAGAAAAGGAAAGCACAGCGAATTAGTTTAAGTTAAAAAAGTTTAGGTGAATCTATATTAAGACATTTTAAAGAACAGCCTAGACGTAAAAGCTAGAAAACTTTAACTTGCACAGTAGTTACTATAGTTTTTCAATTGTATTTAGATTGAGGAAAAGACAAGATTTTGTAAATTATTAGAAATCTTTAAATCGGGTGAAATCGTAAGCTAGTATTTTCTTAATTTCTTTAAAAAGTTGAAACTGACGAGGACTTATTTGTTCAGGGAAATAGGCTAAAGACAAGATTGTAATGTATTAAGAATTATTAATATTTTCAAAATTTCCGGCTTGTATTAGAGAAAAATGAATAATCGTGGAGAAGATACAAGTTTACTCGCTGTGATTATGTTGCGGTGTGATAGTCACCCAAAATTTGCAGTCAAATCATATACACGCCCTTTGTCACATTGGCTTTGTGAAATAGAGTTATTTTTTTAGAAATTATTTATTATCTTTGAAAGTCTTTTGTGGTTGATTCTGTGATTAGTCACCCAAAATTGCACCAAATCTATAACGCCCTTTGTCAATTGGTATTCGATTGAGAGTCTTGTGTGTTGATTCGCTTTTTAATCGCACACACTAGTAATACTTGAGTATGTCTAACTTTTATTGCTCTCGGTCTCTTTTCCTTTCGAAAAAGCAACGGCAAACGCCGTTAAATTGTTATTGTAATTTCAAGAGAGGGAGAGAGAGTCAAATAAGAGAGCGAAACATACAAAAACCGTTGCAAAATAATGTTTGGTGCTTCCATCAGCACAAGCCCTCTGCTAGTACGAGTATAAGAAATGAGCCACACGAGTAGCAGCGAGTATCATTGGAACTGCAAAGCACCAATATGCCATGAGTGAAGGAAATACTGCATACATTTTTTGCACTAGTTAAGACACTCCCGGTGAAAAATATCAAGTATGAGTGCAGTACACTAATAGTTGCAGTGCACCCGTGCAGATCTCTGCTAAATTTTCAAAATTTTCCATCGAGTCTGTCTTCATAGCAACTTAATTTTGAGTACTACCCTGCACTATGGGCGATTAACCAAATTTTGTGGCATAAACTCTAAAAATAAAGCTAGGCCCTTGAAAATTTGTGTAAATGTGTCTTATATTAAACTAGAATTTCGAAAAAAAATGTCGTCAATTGGGCCACGCCCTAACTTCCCGCCCTTACACCTACCTGAAATGGTATGGAAAAAAACGTCAATTTTTTATAAAAATCTAACTTTTAGATGTGCAATTTGGCACATTTGACAAATCGGAACATAGGTACTTATGTGTATTAACCACGCCCCCTGCCACTTGCCCCTTCCCAACCGCAAATTAGTCTGTAAGGCAAGTTCGGAAGCCAATTTTCTTTTCAATCGTAGCCCTCCCTCAGTATAGCTTAATTTCCACTTCCAAAATTTTTTTAAAGCCATTCTGAGTGCATGGTTTTATATCTTGACAGATATTTTTGACAATTTGGCTTATATCGATTTATATGAGAGACAAATCCTTTTAATTTGGCTTTAACTTTGATCTATTTTTGATCTCGCTTAAATCGTTTTTAGTTGATCATCTGCATTTCGATTGTTGCTGTTCCAAATATCGATCAGAGTTTCGTGCGAAAACTCATATGTCACTAAAAATGCATATTATTCGATAAAGCGCAAAAATGCGCAAAAAAGATTAATAACACTATATAACAGGGGCTTTAACAAATAACTTTCCGTTTTTAGTTGCTTGCGCCTACATGCGCCGCAAAAGTATGTATTACTCCACGGAACACAATTACATTTGTTATTTTTCTGCAAAAAACACAATAAACAAAACCACAGACAACAACAACAAAACACAAATTTCGTTTCTTATAACAGCAGATATCAATTTTACATACCGTGAGCTTCGTTTTCCATATTAAACTTGATTTTTTTTATTGAAGCTTTACCTATTTATTTACTTTGCAAATACAATGAACTGGTTACGTCAATTTTCCCAAGGACGTGCTTTGATAAATCAGCTGACTTCAGAGAGCTGCCACAAGAGTAGAGTTGCCAACCGGCCGAAAAAAAAATATTTTTTAATCTAACTGAAGTATTCACTTTTAATAATCAAAGTCACTTTTTGAAAATAATAAATAAAAATCGTCATTTCGCCCAAAGTGCCCTGGTATTATTATAAGCAATTTTAAATCAAACCTTTTAGCCTTAGATTCTGCCTTTAAATTCTCGCTATTACAAAATAACTAAAGCTGTCACAGCTAATTAAAGAGATATATGTATATGTATGCAAAAACCCAGGCAAATCTATTTAAATCTTTCAAGATAATTCCTGATGGATTGCCTAGGCAATTCACTCTTATTAAGTCCACAACTAATTCCGCAAATCCTGGCAAATGTTTCACATTGGGATTGGTTTCCCTTTTTATGGTCACACCATGGGAAGTCCTTTGTATTTGGCATTGTAATGCCTAATTTTGTTGTAAGGGACAACACACACACACACACACACATGGATACCAAAAACCCAACCTAAGGGTAGGCAGGCAGACAGCAAAGGCGACAACCAACGACGAGCACTTTGTTAATCCCGTATTTATGCGCAATTACGTATTTTTCGCATTAGTCAGCCAAGCAGTCAGCTTTTTGGTTGAATCGCAGACGGATTGAGGAGATGAGAATTAGGGAGAGAGAGAAAAGGGGTCGTCCTTTGTGCCCTCAACAGTTTATCCTTTTGCCACAGCCATGTTATGTCTGCCTTTTCTTGGCTTAGCTCTCGCCGCAGCAGTAGCCTCTTTTGTTGCCTCTTGCTGCTCCTCCTCCTCCAGCTACTCCTGCTATTTCTCTTTATCTTTCCAGTGAAAGGCGTTGCTGTTTCGCCTCCGCCATTGACTGCCAGCAGCTGTCGCGTCGCTGCCCTCTGCTGGTCTCTCTACCTCTCTGTTTGCCTTTCTTCTCCCTCTGGCCTTGTCTTGAGTCATTTACTTTTTACTGCCGCATAATATTGTCCCGATTAGCACAAACACAAGGTTTTACCACAAAATCATCATCATTAGTGACGCTAACGCAAATGCTTGGGCTCTTTTAGAGTCCTCGCCAAGTTCCTTGTTAAGGGCACAGTGGTGCGGTTGTCATTTGTTGGCAATGAAAAAATTTGAGTTACTTTTAGAGCCAGTGGGGGGGAAGACATTTCGCTATTTACACGTACACGAACCGAACGTATGACGAAGCTGAGACCAAGAGAGCAGAAAGCAGTCAATCGCTCGCCAGAGTTCGAAGCGATAAAGCTGCACACCAATACACTCTCACTTTTTGGCCTCACTCTCGTTGAAAATCGCTGTTTGAAGGCAAGTAATGGGTACACCGAGAAAAAAATGATATTTTTTCATATCAATTTTAAGCCGATATGAAAAAATATCAATTTGATATGTTAAAAATTTCAAATCGATATTTTTTAACATATCATAATAACATTTTTCGTATCATTCTAAGACTATTTAATATCAATTTACGTGAATGATATTAATTTGGATCAGAAAGACAAGCAAATATCAAAATAAAATGAAATTATTGATATTATTCTAAAGTACATTTTAATCATGTGAGTATCAGCCTGAATTTGATCTTTTTTCTCTGTGTATTTTGCAACGGTGATATAGGTAGATGCTTCCTCTTGTGAGATATGTAAAACATTCTTATTTATGGCTTTACGCACACTATCAAAAGGGAGTCCTTAAATATGTTTAAAGAATTCCAGAAATATTATAAAAATATATATGACTTTGGTCTACAAAAATTTTGTCTATACTGAATAAGGGGTCTTCCATTTTTGTCCACATAATTTATTGGACACACAAAATATTGTAAAAATTATCTAAGTCACCTTGCCCCACTGTGCCGTAACGCAACAGAGCAGAAACACGGCACGAATTGGCAAGGACGCGAAGGTTGGGCCCACCATCAAGTCTTGCGCCACCAAAAGCAAACTCTGGCACGAACAGGGAGGCAAAAGGCAGTAAAATAAGCAGCAGGCGTCTATTATGCGAAGGCATCATTTAAGGGGATTATTTTATTTGGGCTCTAAACAATAAAGTGGGTTTATTAAAGGCGGCAGCCGCCATTGCCAGCGCCTTGGAGGCGACGACCAGGACGACTGTCTGCCTTTGTGTGTGTGTGTGTGTGTGTGCGAGTATAAGTGTGTGTATTACCCCGGTGAAAGGAGCACAGGATGGACGTACACAAAAGATGTTGCGCTATAAAAGTGCAAAAATGTGTTTTTCGCTCTTAAAATTGCCCTCCTCCAGCAGCAGCAGCATCCTTTCCATCCCCATTTTATTCTTTTGCTCGGGCTGCTTCTTTATTATTTCTGGTTACTGTTTGTACAGTTGCGTGAAGTGACTGCAACTTGGCTTTATCCTTGCAGTGGCTTTTCAAAGTCCTGAGGCACCCGTTTTTTGTTTAAGGCAACCATTTTAAATTGAGTTTTAATATGCATACTGAGCCCCTGCATCATCCTGTCTTATGAACACCGTTATAATGCACAAAAATTCCCACCGCAAACAGTTTCAATTATTCACAAGTTTAAACAGTAAGTTAACTCTGCATCATCATCAGCACATTAAATGCCAGCCAAAATAAAAAGAGAAGACAGAAGCTTTCGGAAATCGCATTACACACCCAAAAGCTGATTAGCTTGAAAATCCATTTTTAATGGTTTAAGGACTTTGAAGGATTTAGCTAAAGAAATTCATTTTTAGTGCACACATTGTGTTTAATTTTAGACTGATGTCTTTAACTCTTATGTAGTTAAAGCTGTGCTTCAATTATTTAGAAATTTAAAAGGGCTTTCACGGGAATATCTACAATAGGCAGGCCCAATATTCCCATAAGATTGGTCTAAAATCCCCGGAGGTGAAGCGGAACAGCTTCCACTGGCAATATTCCTTTTTCTTTCTTGTCAGTGTAAAGTTAGTACACTGCTCTTGGAAAAAAATCAAGAACATTGCACAAAAGTAAGCAAAAATTGTGTAGGAATGGTAATTCTCATTTGTAGTACAATTTTATCAATTTAAGAACAATTTTTTGAATACGCGAAAACATTTTAAACTCAACTGGGGAAAAAAATGGATGGAATCAGGTTATAAGCGGATTCTCCCATTGTGGGGCTTTGTAATAGGGGACAAGTCTCTTTGGATTGGGAGGGAAACAATGTTATTCCATATAACCAAACACATTGCTGTACAGCAAGTTCAACAACTCACCACCCCAGCCGACTTGGTTCATTTGGGTCCTTCAGAATGATGGTGGTATTCCTGAAAGTTATATTTGATTTGCTTTCGATTTGATTACAGCTGATGAGAGCTGAAGAAATGAGTAATATATTGCAAGGACAAAGGCCTACTAAGCTGACTACGTAAAATCAGCTTAAGAAATTCGTTCGCGAATGGCTGCGCAAAGAGTTGCTTACTGCACTCTGAAAGTTAACAAGTGTCAAAAGAGCGAGGAGCGAGTAGATGCCTACGTGTGTTTGTATGAGCATCTGAACCAACTGATTGGTTTTCTTTAGGTCTAATTTCAGAATACATATAAAGAAAAATTTGTTATTTTGTCAGACTTGTCTGGAAATCGAATTTGCTATCTTTTGCATAGGGCTGTAAATCGAAATTACCACCACAATTAGCATTACATTTTTTTTTGGGTAATTACAAATTGAATTACCATTACAATTACTTTCTAATTGAAAATGTAAATGGCATTACATCTACACTAAGAGAAAACTAAAACGAATTATTTAAGTACAAACGCTCTTGGAAAAAAATTTATTCGTTCTTGAATTTTCAAGAATTTTGCTCTTGGAATCGAGCTAAATTCGTTCTCAATTGGGTTCTAATAGGCAAGGGGAGTGAGGGGAAGATAACTTTGAGAGAACAGCGTTGAACGCGCTCTCACAAAGAGAGAGAGAGAGAGCGCATGCGCACTCAGTCGTTGTCAGATGTGTGGTCGGCCGTTACTTCATTTTATGTTGAACATTTCGAGTGTGCAAAGGAAGTGAAAAAGAAAAAAAACATGAAATAAAAAGAAAAACTATGCTCCTACGGGGACTTGATCTACGGCCTCAGCGTTTTCTAAGCAAACAAAACGTCCCTCCGACCAACCGATTTTTTTTAAATATGGTCTCGCCGTGACTTGTAGCTTATGGAGAATAGTCAGGTGAGCTAGGCTGCCCGTCTACTGTGTGTGTGTTTTTCAGTCTTCGAGTTACCCGAGTTAAAGTCCAGTTAGTAATATCATAGAAGTATCGTTAGCTTTTTTTAGATAATATATGACGTTGGCTTTTGTCCCCCCCCTCTTTTGTTCCCCGGGGGGAAAAAAATGTTTGGTTTTTGAATTTTTTTAACCTATTTACCGTGACTGTCAGACTTTTAAAATCGCGAAATAATACCAAAGAGGAAAAATAGTTAAAAGAAGAACGTTAACACCAATCAAGTGAAAAATCCTGGAAGGACCAATGCATGAGCGCAGTTTGAAGCTAACGGATCTACATGGTAATAAGACCGCTAATTACTTAAGAAACTGCATTTCAAGTTTACAAATGACCACATATAATAACATTGCCATAAATTTGACAATACTGAACCGCGATAAACACCATGAAAGACCAATGCTAAAGAATATGGTCAAGATCGTAAGAATCGTTTCAAACCACTATCCGTTACTGACAAATCATTCAATTGCGGAAAAATTCCAAAGAAAATGAAAATTAGTAACTATGCGAAGCAAAATGTACTTCCAACCAGTGGAAAATGCCAGGATCAATGCAAGAGCGCCATTCGCAGCTAACGGATCTCCATGGCAATAATACCGCTAATTACTTAAGAAACTGCTTTTCAAGTCCGCAATTGACCACACATAATAACATTGCCATGAATTTGACAATACTGAACCGCGATAAGCACCATGGAAGACCAATGCTAAGAAGTTCTATGTGGCTGGTTCAAAATCTATCACAGCTTAGAAAAATTTGTCGGTCGGGTTGGGGTCTCGGTAGTGTCTCTCACACCCAACCTTTAAATACTTTTTGAGTTTTTTGTTTTGAGAGTTATTTGTACTTGAATCAAGCACCGAAACTCTTAAATCAAGAATGTAGGGATCAAAAGTTCACTCTTGGATCAAGAATTTTCGCTCTTTCCGTACTTTTGAGAACGAATGATCTTGATTCAAGAGTGAAATTCTCTATTTTTTCTCTGAGTGTACTTTTATGTAATGAAAGATTGCGTCGGATGCTACTTAAATTCTTTTTAGTGAAATAATTGTATTGGCAATTGTAATTAAAAACTACGCATTAATTGTAATTGTAATGGTAATTAAATTTCGAAAAATTGTAATGGTTATTTCGATTTACAGCCTTGTTTAAGAAATCAACAAACAACCTATGAAATGGCGTGTTAGAGCATTGCGCTATCGCACATTTTTGTAGCTTTACGTTTATAGGTCTATTTATACTTCGTTGTGTGGTGGCGTAGCTGAGTTGAACTATTCTCGTTTCAAGCACTTTTACAACATTTGTGTTGAGAATTATTGGAAAAAGTTTTGTTCTTATTTTACAACTTATTTTCTGAACAGGATTTTTCCTCTGTAGGTTAAAATTGCATGCCATTAACTTTAACTTGTGGCAGATGCAATGAAAAACCGCAACTAGTCTCTGGTCTTCTGACCTTTCTGATCTGATTCGAACCAGTCCCAATTCTAGAGCGATTTGCATTCCTAATTTGAAATTTACTTGGCGTACTTTAAATAAGAATTAAATATTGTTTTGCTCTATAACGAAAATGGCATTCATTTGCACTTTAAAATGAACTAGTTCCGATGTTTCAGCAATTAATTTAGGAAAGTAATTGAGCTAGTTCTGGTTCGTACAAATTTTTAGGCACCTCCTTAATAGCCTAATCACACTACAGCCCATCTTGGTGGAACGTTGAGAAGATGGTGATAAAATGAAATTTACCGTCTACTGTCCATCCATCATTGGCTTTCTTCTGGCTACCGTGCCAGCTATAAAAGAAAAAAATTATAATTCTGTAAATTTAACAATTGTGTTGTCCTCTGCACATCCATGGATAGCCAAGGT